>RPOG01002831.1:0-10000 GCA_008086565.1 Thalassoma bifasciatum
AAGAGGAAAGAGCCATGATGCACATTATAAAGGTAAAAAAAATAGTTGTGATTCAAGTGACATTTGTCATGTAAACGTGATAGGTAATGGGCGCTACTTGTACAATTGCTGTAAAAGCTTCAGTTAAAACTTCCTTTCACTTTCTTCACTGAGTTTGGTGCTGAAAGCTTTACAACAGCTGTGAAACGAACATTTACAACAGAACTCTTCCGAGAGTCCATCAACTTTCATGATGACACGCAATGCACCCTGGGATACGTGGGGCTGTGAAGGATCCACTGGACCTGTCCTTCCCAAAACCTGAAAAGAAAGCCAGATTCGTCGGCCGTGTCAGCCGCATTTGGAGGAGTCTCTGAATTGAGACAGCCTCCGACGCAGCGCTGTGACGTTACCGGTCTTCAAATCCAGCCTTCAAAAGATGCAGCCCCTGAATTGAGACGCCTGAGTGAAGTTAAAAAGAAACAAAAAGTTTGAGTAAAGGTTACTTCTGGTCACGCAACTTTCGCCAGAATAAAAGGAGCCGATGTCAGTATTTTCATTTTTGTCAGAGTGGCGAATATTGAGGAAACAATTTGTTTTGTCATTCTCTGGTTTATTTTGAAAATGGAATGAACGGATGATACACGGATTGAAAAACATCAACCTGTGAAGAGCTTGAAAACATCACTGTGAAATCCATCGACTAACTTAGAGGTTTAAAAACACCACAAAATCCATGAACTACCCAGAACTTCAAGAACATCACCATGAAATCCACTAGCTGGCTTACAGCTGCAAAAACACCCCTATGAAATCACCAATCAGCTCAGAGCTTGAAATAAACTGGTATGAGATCCACTAACCAGCTCATTCCCTGATGAAAAACACCTGTATGGGATCCACTAACCACCTTATAGGCTTCAGAAAAACACAGTCATCCACAAACTAGCTTAGAGCTTTGGTAACAATATTTTGAAATCCACAAACTACCTGATGCATCAGAAACATCACCACGACATCCACAAACCAGCTCAGAGCTCCAGGAACATTACCATGATACCACCAACCAACTTAGAACTCCAAAATCACCACCATTAAATTCACCAACCACCTCAGAGTTTAAAAAAAAAAAAACACAATGAAATCCACCAACCTGCTCAGAGCCTAAAGAAAAACACCATGAAATCCACCAACCAGTGCAGTGCTTTTGAAAATCCATGTAGCATAGATCAAGCAATTTTAGTTGTCTAACTACAAGTGGACTACATTGCACGAAAACAGTTTCACTCTACTTAAGTCGTACTACCAAGCTTAGTGCAGTTGGTTGCTTTCTCTATTTTGTTACCTTTACTAACTAAGTTTCACATTGTACAATTCACACAGAATGAGTCAGACACAGGCTACTTAGATCAAACACTGGTCTCAGTTTGGACACATTGCTGTCCCTCTGAAGCAGCAGGAGGAAGAAAACATCTATGCTGTGCCTGAATAAAAAGTCAAAACAACTGAATAGCCTCTCTGATGGTACAGAGCTCACTTTATAACCAATACTGTCTGTTCAAAACATCAACAGGGACAGAAAGAAAGGAAGATTCTGTGTGCGTGTGTGCGCATATATATGTGTGTGATGCTCTCTCTCGTCCTGGGACCTCCCAGTGCAGTGGCTGCAATACAAAAGTCGTTTCTTTACATGTTTCATTGCCTTAACTGTCCTTCGAGGAGTGTTATTCTGTTCACGGTGTGTCTGATGAAGAGGCTGAATAAATATACCACACAGTTACAGTTCAAACACGCACGCGCACACACACACACACACACACACACACACACACACACACACACACACACACACACACACACACCCCTCCTGGAGGAACAGAAGAGGGAAATCACTGCTGCTGTAATCAGTAGTTCTACACAAGCTCGACTGTTATCCACACAGAAGCGCAAGGATTGTGTGTGTGTGTGTGTGCATATATGTAGATGTGTGCGTGCATGTATGGGTGTGTCTGTGTGTGTGTGTGTGTGTGTGTTAGTATGGTAAATGTGCTCTCCTCTAACAGATTGCTGCATCCTCTCCAGCCTCCTGTAATTTGCCTGAGCCCAGTCAGACATCAGGTAGGAGCATTGTTCTGAGACAGAGCTGTAATTGTTTTGTCTAATGAGCCGTGCCTCTCTTCTTCCCTCTGTCTTTCTCTCTCTCCTTCACTCAGCACTAACACTGGCTCACGGCTAGCATGTGTTAACAGAAAATGAACCCACTGAGCTGCTCTCTTTACCTCCAGCGGCTGACATGTCAGAATGATAACTGAGCAGGTTATGATCCTATCTTATTTGTCTTACTTCTATATGTTAAAGCCTGACTCAAACACACAGGGGCCACCTGTTGAGGTTTCTCCCCCACTGTCTGGGTCAAAATGCTCTTATCTTAGCATTTCTTTAGCAATGAACATGTCTCTGTGCAGGGCTGAGCTCAGACTCAGGGATGATTCACTTTAGCCTGGTTTTTCCACGTCCACGTGCTCTGCTTAGCCTGACGCAGACGAATGGCGCAATTTTCGCACCCACGGCCCCTCAAGCAGTCCCCCTCACGTGGAAAATTTCCATATTGCGCACCTCTTAAAACTTCGAACTGCGGTGCGGAGACGTGCAGACAACGTGGGGGCCGACCGAAAGTTTTGAGTATCATAGGTACGAAAATACAGGCATTTATCCGATTCATCACCCAGAGATCACCGTGATTACTTTGTGATGGCTATTCCTTGTGGACACACTCTACAGAGAAGAGGAAAAGGCGAAAATATATAATAATTGTAAACAAAGGCAGACTTCTTCTGCTCCAAGCAGATGCAGATGTGTCTCTGTCTTCAAACGCACCAGTCTTCTTTTGCTGAAAAAAGTATAAGTGTCACAGTTTCAGTCTCTAAACTCAGCCTGCCACAGTCCATCTGTAGCCTGATCAGCCCAACTCTCCTCACCTGCGCTCTTGCTCACACCTGCACCTCATCTGCTGCAATCAAGCCACCTATTTAACCCACAGCTCCACACACAGCCAGTGTCAGACTGTCTTTGCACTCATGCTGAGAACTCCAGACCTGCTACCCGGATTGACCTCCCGTTGCTGACTAGTTTTGTTCCCTGTTCTGCCTACGCCTGACCCTCGGATTGACTACAAGGTATCGACTAGCTTCTGTTCCTCACCTACCCGTCTGCCTGAGCCCCGGCTGTCGAACTCGCCTTCTGTCTCCGACTCTGAGAATCCGTCTGTGTGTCATGATCTGTGGTGGCCTGCCTGGTCTCTGGCAAACAAGCGTGAATCTTTGTGAAAAGCCTTTGTTTGTCATTTGAAAGGAATGTCATCTGTTTGGCCGAGCGGCTTTGTCACCTGCCTGCCGAGCAAGGTTCGATCCCCACTTCGATCTCAACTGTTTGTCTCCAAGGACTGAACTATCCTGTGAACTGTTGGTTTTTTCAAGATCTGACAATAAAGACTGGTTATTGTATCTAAACTGCTACCTTGCTTCTGGGTCCTTCCTGTAACCGTGTCAAAAAGCCTCATGCGCTCTCTCAAATGGATCTTTGGCGTCTTTTTTCCCTGCATCTTGTCCATGCGAAAAGCAAAACCCAGCCTCTAGAATGGCTCCATGAAGTGTTCCTCATGCGTTTCTGACTTTAAAACTGCTCTGCTGATACTGTGCAGTTTGCTCCTGTTCTGTGTCTGACTGTGAAATTTTAGCATCTCCACTCTGAGCTGCACAGAGCTGAGCTATGAGCTCTCATCCTGACAAAGGTAGACCCTATTCACACACACCATGAGCAGAGGAGAGAGGAAGGCCTTACAGAAGGAGATTCAGAGGTCACTGTTCATATCCAGATCACTTCCTGCAGCCAGCTGACAGACAGTAGCTCTCTGAACACAATGGGAGTTTATCACTGCAGTCTGTGATTGAGAAGGGGGGCCCTGAGATTAGAGAGACATGAGACCTGTCTTTCTGGAGCTAAACGTAGCGTTTTGGACCATCTGTAGGCTGTTAAAAGGTGTCAGAGACATATGAACAGGGTTTCAGGAGTCAACTTCAGATGAACGAAAACACGAGGCTCAGCTCTGGGTGCAAAAGAGTTTAAACCAGACTGATTCCATCCTGATCTAGACTTAAAGCCTGGTCCCATGTTGGTGAACCTATGAGGGAAAAATATCTCTGAGAGTATTTCTGAACAGTATTTCTGTATTTTGAAGTATGACAGCCATGGAAAGAGCCTTAATATGTGTGATGTAATTCCTGCAGAAACAGACAGAATAGAGGGCGAAAAGTGACAGCATGCTTTAGACACACAGAGCTTTTAAACATTCTCCAACAGCCTTCAGCAGGAGAAACCAGCAAACATAAACTAATAACAGCCTGGGGACAGAACAAATTTAGATGACAAAATTTTTGAAAGAACAGAAATAATGACCTACTAGAAAAACAATTTACGAATACAAAATGAGTCAGGCATTAAGATTGACTATTTGCATGGGATCTTATCAGTAAGGTTCACTACAATAAACACCAAGATGGTACAATCTGACAGGGTAATTGACATGTTCCACTGACATATAGATGACAGAGATCATACTTTAGAGGTCTTTATTCTGTCCCTCTGGTGCCCCGGTAGAATCTTTAAATGATTTAAAGCTCATATAAATCTATATTATGCTCTCCCTGGTGCTTTAGAAACCTCTATTTCAGCCTTTGTCTAAAACACTGCATTTTAGCTGCTATCTTTTCAAGGTCATTTTAAGGTCTACTCAACAAATCCCTTTTACTCTGATTGGCCAGCCCTGTGGAGTTCTTTAAGGTGGCAGAGCAATGGGGAGACCTTGGTATTTGGGGCCCTGCCCCTCCAATGTGTCACAAAATACACTGCCTGGCCAAAAAAAAAGTCACCACCAAAAAAAACAAAAAAGGTCATACGCTCTAATATTTCGTTGGACCGCCTTTAGCTTTGATTACGGCACGCATTCGCTGTGGCATTGTTTCGATTAGCTTCTGCAGTGATTTATTTCCATCCAGTGTTGCATTAATTTTTCACCAAGATCTTGCATTGATGATGGTAGAGTCTGACCACTGCACAAAGCCTTCTCCAGCACATCCCAAAGATTCAATGGGGTTGAGGTCTGGACTCTGTGGAGGCCAATCCATGTGTGAAAATGATGTCTCATGCTCCCTGAACCAGTCTTTCACAATTTGAGCCCGATGAATCCTGGCATTGTCATCTTGGAATATGCCCGTGCCATCAGGGAATAAAAAATCCATTGATGGAATAACCTGGTCATTCAGTATATTCAGGTAGTCAGCTGACCTCATTCTTTGAGCACATACTGTTGCTGAACCTAGACCTGACCAACTGCAGCAACTCCAGATCATAACACTGCCCCCACAGGCGAGTACAGTAGGCACTAGGCATGATGGGTGCATCACTTCACCTGCCTCTCTTCTTACCCTGATGCGCCCATCACTCTGGAAAAGGGTAAATCTGGACTCATCAGACCACATGACCTTCTTCCATTGCTCCAGAGTCCAATCTTTATGCTCCCTAGCGAATTGAAACCTTTTTTTCCGGTTAGCCTCACTGATGGGTGGTTTTCTTAAGGCTACACAGCTATTCAGTCCCAATCCCTTGAGTTCCCTTCGCATTGTGCGTGTGGAAATGCTCTTACTTTCACTATTAAACATAGCCCTGAGTTCTACTGTTGTTTTTCTTCAATTTGATCTCACCACACGTTTAAGTGATCGCCGATCACCATCATTCAGGATTTTTTTCCGGCCACATTTCTTCCTCGAAGATGATGGGTCCCCACTATCCTTCCAGTTTTTAATAATGCGTTGGACAGTTCTTAACCCGATTTTAGTAGTTTCTGCAATCTCCATAGATGTTTTCTCTGCTTGATGCATGCCAATGATTTGACCCTTCTCAAACAGACTAACATCTTTTCCACGACCACAGGATGTCTTTCGACATGGTTGTTTAGGAAATGAGAAGCAACTCATTGCATCAGTTGGGGTTCAATAACTTGTTGCCAGCTGAAAGATAATCGCCCATGCAGTAATTATCCAATAGGAGACTCTTTTTTTTGGCCAGGCAGTGTAGTTCGAAGATCGTAATGTGCATTATTATTTCAGCAAGTCTGGTGAAGATCTGGCTCTAGTTTTGGAGCACTGTTTTGTTAAGTTTACAGGCAGATTCAGGGATTTCCACAGCACATGAATATATAGAGGTTCAAAAATTATTTATACACACTCTTCAAATAAAAAGAGCATGGAGCTGAGGAATGTTTCATGACAATGAAAACTTACATGTAGGCCTAATGAGTGAACAAACAACAGAAGCTGCAGTGCTCAGTCTGTGTCAGGATGAACTGGTGTGTTTTTGGGATGTGTCGTTGACATCAAACATGAATCAGTAGATGCAGCGTCTCTGCTGCTGCACAGAGTCAGAGGACGAGCTATTAAATCACACTCAGTGACGTGCTCTATGGGCTGACCTCAGATAAACCCAGGAGGGTTTTATTATGAGTTCTATAGAGACTCAGTGGTTCACTTATCATGAAACTCTCCCTCCCTCTCTCTCTCTCTCTCTCTCTCTCTCTCTCTGTTTCTGTGTGAGCATGAATCTCTGCAGTCAGCCTCACACAATGACCCTCAGCCTTATTGCTCTCTGCCGCTCAGAGATAAAACCATGTGCTAAAACTCATTAGTGTTGCTGGAGGCCCACTCTGTCTTTCTTCTCCTTCTTCTTCTTCTGATATGTGGTTGTTAGAGTGTGAGGAGTTGAAAGAAAAGAGCGGTTGAGCAGGTGTAACTCTTAAGTCCTTTTTGTCTATTACTTTGGAATGCTTGTAAACATTGTACAGTGTTTTTAATGTGAATGTATTTGTGTGTATAGAAGGGTTCTTTCGAACGTGTTTGTGTGTGAGGCCGGAGTAGAGCGGTGTGGTGCTGGTTGCTTCGAGTGGAGCTCATGGTGTGGATGTGGAAGCACAGGTTCAAAGTGTCTTCTGCTGAGCAGTGTTGCATAGAAGAGTGTAGTGTAGCTATGCATCAGGCAGTGGAACCAGCAGCATGAAAGAGCATATTTCATGTTGAAGACAACAGTAAACATTAAAATTAAAGCCACAAGCGGCGATACACGGGCCCTCGCTCATGTGCGCTTGTCCGAGCAGCACGAGAGCGACTCCCCGCTCCTCGCCGCTTGCGGCTTTAATTTTAAAAAGCGTCGACCTGTGTGCATGTCTGAACATGCTGCAATTGTTCAGTCAGCCACATGAGAGCGAGGGCCGTTCTTTGCTGCATGTGGCTCTACTTTTAAATACATTTACTTCTGTGTCGAATTTTAACATTTTATTGCTTTTATAGTGAAGATTTTTGTGGCTGTGGAATGACCTTGATCCATGTGAAATAAAGAAAAATGGCTCCTTAAAGGTTGCAGACCCCGCTCATGTGTTTCAGGGTTCAGCTGAAGTAGAATAGAGAGCTGCATGGCCACAGCACATACCTCCGTCTGCTCTCAGCAAAAATGGTCATTTGGCTCCATCTGGTGGCCAAACTCACACAGACTACTCAAAGATTCAGTTTGGCCACTAGATGGAGCTAAATGACCATTTTTGTTGGAGCAAAATGATCATTTTCACAGGTTGCAGAGTTTGATTGGCCTGAAAATTGGAAAAAATAAATTATTAAAAATCCAAACAAAGAGTTTAACCCTCTCAGTATGAGGGTGTGTCCAGGGATGGATTTTGACAGGTTGAATGAAATCTGAAGAAGATTAGGCTAAAAATCAGGGGCTTCATGAAAGTCTGTGATTCATGAAACAACTTCAGACTTTGACACTTTACAAGAGAAACATCATTCAAAACAGAAACTTGACCTCATTAACTGAGTTTGTTGAAGATGTTTTAGAAATTTCAAATATAATATCAGCATCTAATGGCTGCATGCTCACAGCACAGCCTCCTGCTGCTCTAAAAATGCGTCACAATGTCAGAAGTGAAAGAAATCACACAGTAAAAATGGTCATTTGACTCCATCTAGTGGCCAAACTCACACAGACCACCTAAACGTAAAGTCTGGCCACTAGATAGAGCCAAATGACCATTAATGCTGGAGCTAAATGATTATTTTTGCAGGGTGCAGAGTTTTGTCAGCCTAAAACTTGGAAAAAATGAATTATTAAAAAACTTTAAGACAAAGAGTTTTATCCTCTAGGTTTGAGGGTGTGTCCAGGGATGGATCATGACATTAAATGAAATTTGAAGGAGATTAGGCTAAAAATCAGGAAGTTATAAGGAGTGCTTGATTCATGAAGTCACTTCAGACTTTGACACTAAACTTGAGACTCATCATTCAAAATAGGAACTTGACCTTATATATGGTGCTTGTTGAAGATGTTTGTGATGTTTCTGTGCAAAAAAAGATCAAAGGGGGAGGAGCTATCAGTCACAGCGTAAAACACTTGATTTCCTGTTGCGGATAGGGGGCGCCTTACTTTGCGTGAATAAAACCCATATGGCTGCGCTCAGGCTGGGACAGTGAACATTTTTGTGTGATTTGGTCAGGATCTGACTTTGTACGAGAAAGTTATTAAGGTTTTTGTGTTTGTGAGAAAATGGTCAATTTTGGGTCGACTTTGATACAACACTAAAGACACATCATTCAAAATAGGAACTTGACCTTATATATGGTGCTTGTTGAAGATGTTTGTGATGTTTCTGTGCAATTGTTTAAAAAAGAAAATCAAAGAGGGAGGAGCTATCAATCACAGAGCAAAACACTTGATTTCCTGTTGCCAAAAGGGGGCGCCTTACTTCATGTGAATAAAAGCCATATGGCTGCACTCAGGCTGGGACAGTGAACATGTGTGTGAGTTTTGGTCAGGATCTGACTTTGCACGAGAAAGTTATTAAGGTTTTTGTGGTTCTGAAAAATGGTCAACTTTTGGCGCCCCTAGTGGCCATGCTCGTCAATATTATAACAATCCTTTGATAACTTTTGATCATCAGTGGGTCTAGTATGCACCTGTCCAATTTGGAGATAATCAGAAAAAAACTGTAGGACAAGTTCGAAAAAGTTTGTACCGTGCTAGCGCAAAAATTCTAACTTTGAGGTAAAATTTCAGATCTTTAAATTATTCTTTTGCCTTAACATTGTACATTTTTGTGAAGGTCTTGAAGTGATAAACGTGCCCAAAAAATTTCATACAAATCGGAGAATGTAATTTTTTTTTTATTTTTTTTTTGGCGCCCTCTGGTGGCCACGCCCCTGAAGTTATTAAAACTCTTTGAGCAACTTTTAATCTTCACTGTGTGTAGTATACACATGAGAAATTTTAAGCTGATCGGACAAAAACCCTAGGACAAGTTTGTTCAAATACGTACCATAAAAATCGTCAAATTCCGACATTTGGGACAAATTTCCGAACTTGCTGTGCGAAACTCAGAGTTTGCCCAAGAGAATGTTTTGAAGGTCGAGGCATGATTGAGGTAGCCAAAAAATTTCAGACTTGTAAGTGAAAGTAGGCTGCGGGGCAAATGTTTTAAGCTAATGCTAAATGCTAGCAAGATTGTAGTATTTTTTTAGTGGCAAAATCATACATTTTTCGCAGTGGTCAGGGGGGGTAGGACATAGTGTGGTGTTCTTTTTTTCAAGGGAAAGGGGCGAAAATTGGGGTTAAAGCTGATTCTGCCTCAGTTTGACATGAATAAACATGGATCAGACTGTCATTGTTGTCAATGAAGAGGAAGAAAATCTGTATTCCTTGACATATGATGGTCCTCAGGATTATAATGATGAACCTGTTAGACAGTATGGAAAGCAGGAATAGGGCAGGATTAGGAGGAATAATGGATAAGTGAGAACAGTGAGCTGTGATCTCACTTCAATTCTAAAGTTTTCAAAAAGGAAACATAGTTCACCTTATATTTTACTGCTCACATTATCATAATGTGCAAATTCTGTTAGTTCTACTGTTAGTTCAAGTTCTG
>RPOG01002831.1:15000-51906 GCA_008086565.1 Thalassoma bifasciatum
TGACAAGGTTGCCACTGCAAGGTCTCTCACCTTAGGTCCTGCATCTGATCCGTCTGACTCTGTTCCTTGTTCTGTGGCACTTGATAGGTTTGAGCCTGTGTCCCTGTCATTTTTAGAGGATCTAGTTGGCCACATTAAGCCGTCAGGTTCTCCTCATGATGTTTTTCCTCCTCACCTTTTTTAAGAGGTTTTCCCTAGTATAGGACAGTTGGTCTTGGAGATCATAAATAGCAGTCTGTCATCTGGTGTTGTTCCTCAGAGTTTTAAACATGCAGTTGTGCAGCCTCTTCTTAAAAAAACCTGGCTTTGATCGCAGTGTACAAGCCAATTTTCGTCCCATCTCCAAGCTTCCCTTTATTTCTAAAATCTTGGAAAAAGTTGTCCATGTTCAGCTGAAGGCTTTCCTTGATGAGCATGAGATGCTGGAGGTCTTTCAGTCTGGTTTTAAAAGTCTCCACAGCACTGAGTCAGCCTTATTATGAGTTTTTAATGACATTCTTTTAACAACTGACTCTGGTGACCACGCGATTCTTGTTCTTTTAGACTTAACTGCAGCTTTTGATACGGTGGACCATGATATCCTGGTGGCTTGGCTACGTCACCTAGTGGGTATTTGTGGTACCGCACTTAAGTGGTTCAAATCGTATTTGTCTGATAGAAGCATGAGTGTAAGACTTGGTCCTTCAGAGTCTAGTTCCACTCCTTTAATGTATGGGGTTCCACAGGGGTCGATCCTAGGGCCCCTGCTCTTCTGTTGATATTTGCTGCCACTGGGTTCCATATTGAGAAAGCACGGCATCTCCTTTCATTGTTATGCAGATGATTGACAAATATATGTCCCGTTGAAAAAGAAAAAATGCTTTCTCCCTGACACCACTCCTTGCCTGTCTTGAGGACATCAAGTCCTGGATGGCTTTGAACTTTTTAAATTTTAATGAAAGGAAGACAGAGGTGATGGTGTTTGGCCCCAGTGGCCCTTGTGAAACTCCTCCTTTTGACCTTAGTCCGTTGGCAGGTCATTTCAAGCCACTTATGTCAAACTTGGGTTTTAAGATGGACAGTGATTTTAAATTTGATTGACGGATCAGCTCGGTTGTTAAGTCCAGCTTTTATCATCTAAGGCAGCTGGCAAAGGTGAAGCCTTTTCTTGCACACAAGCACTTTGAAGCAGTAATCCACGCTTTTATCACATCACGGCTGGATTACTGCAACTCACTTTACTTTGGAGTCAGCCAGTGCTCCCTTGCACGTCTCCAGTTGGTGCAAAATGCGGCCGCCCGCCTTTTAACTGGAGGACGTGCAAGGGAGCACATCACCCCAATCCTGGCCTCCCTCCACTGGCTACCAGTGCACTTTAGGGTCCATTTTAAGATTCTTTTATTTGTTTTTAAATCTTTTAATGGTCTAGCCCCACCTTACCTCTCTGAGCTCCTTCACCCCTACACTCCTGCTAGGTGCCTCAGGTCAGCTGACCTCCTGTTCCTTGAGGTACCAAGGTCCAAACGGAAGCTCAGAGGGGACAGAGCTTTCTCTGTCGCTGCCCCTAAATTGTGGAACGAGCTCCCCCTCCACATAAGACTATCCACCTCACTGTCTGTTTTTAAAACTCGTCTAAAAACCCACTTTTATTCCTTGACTTTTAACCCACCATGAGACTCGACTCTGTTTTAGTGTTTTATGGTTTGTTTTTTAGTTATTATGTTGAAATGCTGACTCAGCATTTCAACATATTGATCTTCTACTATATTAAACTTATTCTTCCGTACGTTTTTTGTCCGTTTTCAACTCCTCCTCAGTTTGTTCGATTTTCACGGTTCAACTTTCAGCAGATTCAGCATCTTCAGGAGAAGTGTGCTTGTATTTTTCACAGCTTTAACAGTTAAACTTTTTAAGATATTCAACATTTTTCACAAATTTTTCTCCATCTGGAAACAATGGAGATTTCATCAGTTGGGCCTTAAACAGCTTCAACTTTGACAGGCTTCAACTTCAGCATACTTCCACTCACAGACTTCATTCAAGGTTTAAAATGTTCACAGATCTTTCCACAGTTCAACATGTATTCAGCTTTTTGTTATCTTCAACAGTTTTTGAGAAATTTCAGTTTAAACAACACTAATTTTGGGGTTTTTCAGCAAAAAAATCAGCTTTAACAGCACGGAATGTTGGCAGTTAGAGTGGGAAACAATCTTAGAAATCTCCCAAACAAACTGTCTGAAGGCCACAAAAACTTCACTCCACAGACACAAATTATACATCAAGACAAAGGTAATTTTGTTGTGCTTCTAACAAAAGTGTCATCAAATGGAAAGATTGTACCCTTTCACTGATTCAGGACCAACTGTCAGATGAATCCGGCTTTTGCTCCCATTCACTCCCATTCAACTCCCTGATCAGGAACCTCTGCTCTGTCCCATTTTGAACACATTTTTTACTTGCTTTGACGGGCACATTTTTGGTCCCACACATGGACAAAAATCACATTGGCAGATTCCCTGAAGCCTTGAGGTTCCCTTGGTGGGGTCATTTGTGTCATATCTCTCACGGTTTTGGCACAGGATACAACTGTTTCAGAGCTCGTCTCCAACAAAGTTGAGCCAAGGCTTTCTCTGACACAGAAGAGACTGTGTTCTTTCCCTTCATCTTCATCACCATGGAAACCACACAGCTGCTTACACTGACCAATCAGAACACTCAGGAACACACACACACACACACACACACACACACACACACACAGACTTCTTCAACATTTCTCATTCCTCCCTTCATTTTTTAAGCGTCAAAATAAAAAAAAAATCCTGCATTGCCAATCACCTTTCAGCAATTTTATTTCATGGGTTAAAATTTTTTTTGCTGTATTTGACTGAAGCTGTGAGACTGTTGAACTCTGGCGGTCCCCTTTAGTGCCCCCCCGACAAATGAACACTGCAATTTTTTTGCACAGTTAATTATTTTAGTCTGTCTATTTGTTAAAAAAGCTAGTTGATTGTGTTTTACTTTTATTCTCTTTTTTATTGTATATTTGTATATATTTATATTTATTATTCTCATTATTCTCATTTCTATGATTGGGCTTGCTCCAGGACCAGGGTAACCTAATTTCGTCCCACCCATGTTTTACATGGGTTGTATGACAATGAAACTCCTTGAATCCTTGAATCCTATGAAGCAGTATTATTCCACAGGTTAAAAAGTTTCAACTGTTTTACTTCATTTAGCAAATTTATGACACATGTAGAGCAGTTTCAGCTGTGTCATTGCCTTCAGCAATATTATTTCACAAGTTTCACATTTTTCAGCAGTGTTTAATGCTTAAAGCAGTATTATTCCACAGGTTCAACTTTTTTTTCAGGTTTTTTATGCTTTCAGCAATATTTATTTCACAAGTTTCACAATTTTCAGCAGTGTTTAATGCTTTAAGCAGTATTATTGAACAGGTTCAACATTTTTTTGAGTATTATTCCCACTTCAACATTTTATTTCAGATTTTAATGCTTTCAGCAATATTATTTCACAAGTTTAAAATTTTTCAGCAGTCTTAGACTGCTTAAAGCAGTATTATTTAACAGGTTCAACATTTTTTTTCAGATTTTTTGTGCTTTCAGCAATATTATTTCACAAGTTTAATATTTCTTTAGCAGTAGTTTACTGCTTTAAGCAGTATTATTCCACAGGTTCAACATTTTTTTCAGATTTTTATAACTGCTTGGAGCAATGAGATTTCACAGGTTTCACAGCTAGCTTTCTTCAGTTTCAGCATTTCAACGCATTTCCTGCAAGGAAATGCAAATTTTCTAGCTGTTTTACTTATTGTTTTTATTGTTCTTAAATTTGTTTTTAGGAACAACGAAACAATGAAGCAATAGCATGACTGTTATATCTGATTTTTACCTTTGTTTCAATGTTTCTGTCCATACATGTACAGCACTTTGTTTTCAGCTATGGTTGTTTCTAAAGTGCTCCATAAATAAAGTTGAGTTTAGTTGAGTTGAGTTGAGCAAATACAGCAGATGCGTTCCCATTTTTAACGCATCATTCTGACGTCTTTGCGTAAATAAAATAGCTTTCCCAGTGCTCAGGTGTCTTCATTGTTGTCAATTTTGTTCGATCTGTGAAAAGGTCCTCCACATATCCTGAAATCATGGCTCTTCATCACAGATTGAACCGCTACTATCGCCCAGATGAATAACTCTTGTATAACTCAGGCTCAAATCTCCATTTATCGACACAGGGACACTTCTGTCGTGTAGCCAGAAGTCTAAGGAAATAAAACATGCCAAGCTCCACCAGATTCACATTTAGGAGGAAATGCTATAAGACTGTGAAGACAAACAGCAGACTTTACAGGTGAAAGGCCACCACTTGAAATCATTTTATGAAGCAACACTTTTGATGCATTAGAACTCTGGATTCCTCTGGTGGAAGGCAAAGTTAATATTCGGGGTGAGGGCTACAGACGAGACTTCAGGACCCAAAACAGGTATGACGTCACCGCCTTCTGAGCTATTCTTTCACTAATTACATTTTGTCGGTCACGTAAACTGTAAAAAGAACCTAGTGGCTGAAATGTGAAGATACTAAGCTTTCTAACGCTGTATAGCATTTTGATGTTTGACGAAGGCGTTAGTGTTTATACTTTGATGACGTCAGAGGAATGGTGGATTGCGCCGGCGTGCCAGTGGGAACTAAGAGATTAATAATCTATGTTTAAGAGCAAAAACAGAAAAAAACTAATACTGTTTTTTCAACAATTTAATTTGAATTTTATAATCAAGCTGATATGATCTGTGCCAACCTGTTAGGGGCAGAAAGAGAGGGAGAGGGGGAGAGAGAAAGAGAGAGACTCAAAATCATATAGGCTCGTTTTTTGAATTTTTTTTGTGAAAGAGCTTTTAAAGAGTTTTCTTTGTTTTAGAGCTCTTGGGTTGTGGAGATGGTTAAACATTTGGCTGTAACTCGTTCTATTGGACTGCAGCTGTTTATGCGCAATGCTGTTCCAGTTTGCACCTGCCTTTCACATTGCAAAAACTGGATGCTAAAACAGCAACCAACAAACAGTTTAGACTTGATAATTCACTTTGTGGTTGCGACATGATCACATTTGCATCTCCTCCTCCCAGAATTTTACACGTTCTGGTCAGTGGCGGCTGCTGGTCTATCAAGGAGGGGAAGCTCTTTTTTTTTCCTGACCTACATAATAATTATAACTTTATTTATATAGCACTTTTCAAAACAATGTTACAAAGTGCTTCACATAAATGAAAATGAGCATTGAAAAGAAACAAAAGAGAGAAATAAAAGGGAGAAATAAAAGACAAATGTGAGGAGGAGTAGAGGAAAAACAGCAAGTATAGAAAAAAAAATTGTATATAAAAGGCTAAAACCAACACCAAAAAGGGGAAGAAAAACATAAGAAATATGAAAACAATGTTAAAACAGATTATATAAGAAAAGAGAGAATATTTAAGACATCATGAATGTGTTTGTTTATTTGTATGTAAATTCCTATCTCTTTGTCTTTTTAACAAAGACAAAGTCACTGGGGATCGGTAAAGTCTCTGAATCAGTTCAGAACAACGGAATGAAAGACTTTCAAAATGCACCAGTGGATGTAAAAACTTTAAGATCCCTGATTCGCTCATTTCGCTGTCAATTAAAAAAGGGATTCTACGTCAGACAGATCATCCAATCATCATGCAGAAGCTGAGCTTCTTGGCCAGCCCACTGCCCCATAGACCCCAGAGAAGCTGAGCTTCCAAGCTCGGTATTTATCCAGTGACCGCCTAGTTTCAAACGGTGGAACTACCCACTCTATGCTTCCCCGTAGAGCATCAGAGAAGCGGAGCTTCTGTCTGTGTTTATCACTGTGGAGCTGCGGGGATGAATGAGAAAGAGCCCATGTCGGTTTCCTGTGATAAGTAGCTGATTTTGAACAAAAGATGAACGCTTTCTAGCGCATATTTAGTCACATTTGTCAGAGAACACCAATATTGGCAGATTGGCAGATTGGCCACTGGCGCCCTGTGCTCTTCACAGGTGAGAGTAGGTTCACATTGAGCCTGTGACAGACATGACAGAGTCATTGCAAACATTACGCTGTCTGCGACATCCTCCAGCATGACTGGTGGCTGCCCCCCTGCTTTGGGCTAACCACAAGGTACCCTGACTGTCATGAAGTACCAGGATGAGATCCTCAGACCCATTGTGAGACCATATACAGGTGCAGTGGGCCCTGGATTCCTTCTGATGCAGGACAATACCAGCATGCCTCATACAACTAATGAGTCTGGTTCAACAGTTCCTCATTTATGAAGGTATTGATGCCATGGATTGGCCTGCTTGTCCTCCCCAGACCTGAATCCAGTTGAGCACATCTAGTACATAATTTCTCATTCCATCCACCAACACCACGTTGCAACACGGACTGTCCAGGAGTTTATTGATGCTTTAATCCAAGTCTGGGAGGCAATCCCTGAATGTGATCTAACAAAGGTAAAGGAAAAGGGAAAATATTAACCATATATATACTGCTTATGCTACTAGTAATTGGGATGAAGTAAACATCTGTTGAGTATTTTAACATAAACATGTTTGATTGCGTGGCCTTAAAAACCACAAAATGCCACAGATCCACCAGATCCACAAGCACTGGCTGAGTAACAACATGAACACCACACAAGGGTTAAAAGTGCCTTTCTAAGTACCCAAGGACACTTTACAATGGGTTGAAAGGTAATAAATACACAAATACTAATTTAAAAAAAAGAAAAATATCAAACAATAAACAAAGTAATATCACCTGACACATAATCCTCCCTGCCATCACAAATAATGACTCTTTTGAGTGATTGATGCAGGAATATAGTCCTATATCTTCATCTGCACAAAACCAACCTAAGCATAAAAGTTAACTATATCTGTCTTCGTATTGAGGATAGCGTGGACTCCAGATCCTGTTAAACCAATATTTCTGCATCTAGCACAAAAACAAAACAGATAATGAATCTAAATGAATGAATGAATGTAAATTAAACAACACACTTGAAGAAACACAATAAAAACAACCCAAAACGTTCAATCTCACCCACTACAACCTATAATACACATTGGATCAGAGCCAGTCAGAAACAGTCAGAGTCCCTTTAGTTTCATCAAATCATGGGGTGTTGGAAAAAAAAAAAAAAGAAAAGAAAAAGAGTGTCTTAAACAGGTATACTGAACCAGACACGTCTTCCTCTAAATGTGTGCTTTTTTATGTTGTGAAACATATAAAATCAATTATTGACTTATTTTACAGACACTTTCAGACAACCCTAAGGGTTAAATAAAAATGAAAATTAACCTCAATATGCTATTTGCGTCTGCCATGGGAAAAACAGTGCTGTTGTTCTGTTATATATAGTGTTGAGAAAGTCAGTATGTTGGTAGAGACAGGATGACATCAATAGTCGGGGTTTGCCATCCCTTGATTAGGAATGTGGCATTTGTCCAGGGGTTAGGTTGACAGAAAAATTATGTCAGACAAAAACCTATGGTCAGGCTGCAGGTACCCCCTGTTAAAGCATTGGGTCTCTTATAGAAGCCAGCTGCATATGATCAAGAATAACAGGCAGGAGGAGCTCAGCTTGTGGTCAGTGGTTTCAATTATGTTGTTTCTGCCATATCAGACACAACAAAATGTTTTGGCTGTGGGAAAGAAGGTCCTAGGGTGAGAGAAACCACATCAATGTCTGCTCTAATAGAGAGGAGATGGAAAGCAAACAAAAGGAAGAGGAGCAGGGCACACAGGAAAACCTGGAGGGACAGAAGAGGACAAGTAAGGTCCAACATGAGGTTCACAAGGTCCATGAACAGCCACCAGAAACTTCAGGCTAAGAGAACCACAGGGACCAGGACCAGAAGCAGCAGAGTAAGAAAGATATTGTGCAGAGAAATTTCACTTTTTTTTTTTTTTTACTAAAGAAGAGAAGAGATTTTTTTTCTGACTGAGCTGGCGCTGTTTATAGACAGCATCTGTAAAAACACTGACACTGCCTCAAGAGGGCACATCTTCTACTGGTCTTTCAGCCCTGTGTCTCTGTGGAGGTGGTGCAGGGGCAGGCTGCTGCTGCTGCTGGTCACAGCCATTTTCCAACATTTTAATAAATATGCACTCCCCAACAGCCAGAGCTGAGAAAGTTCACATTGGAAATGTTACATTTGTGATGTGAAAAAGAAATCGTGAGGAAGGCATTTTTGTTTTTGGGGTGGGGATTTTAACAGCACAGAAGACCATCAGATGGATGGAAACCAACCAGAGTCCCACAGATAATCTCAGCTTGCCCTGAGGCATCTGATGGAGGCAAACCATGTGGTGGATTTTTTTCTCAAACTTGTGCACTGAAAACATAAAGCAGGGGCCTACTGGTAAAAACTACATCTCTCTAGCCAGACTCAACTGTTTCTGTTGCTTTAGACACCATGTTCATGGTTTTACAGCAATGGCTCCTGTTGTTTTTACTGATTGCACCCTAGTTCTATATAACATGTTTTTCACTCATTTCAAACAAACAAGTTTTTACTGGTATTTTATCAACACTTAATTTTTTGACACACAATTTTTTAAGATATTTACGGGTTTTGCTAAAGTAATTTTAGAAACAGGGTACACTGAGGCTCAGATGCTGGTGGAGTTCAGCTGTGGTGAGTAGGCTCTTGATAGCAGTGACCCTCTCCAGAGCTGGGCTTTGTTTCATGCCTTGGCGGGAACTCAGGTCCACTGCTGCACGGGGGCAACCTTTTCTTGTATTTTCACACAGCCTTGTGTAAAAGCGGGTGCAGGTGCTGCCTCAAGGCCCTGAATAAGATTAAACTCAGTGGTAGACCAGACACCGTATGGAGGTCTTAGCTGGGTTTAGACAATGAGAGGGGCCAGTCTGGAAAGGCCCCTTCCAGCCCCCTTTAAAGGAAAGGATGGGGACTTGCAGTTGAGGACTTGACATGGTGCCACAGCACTCAACTCTTTTATTTCTGGTATTGTGAAGCAGTGTTAAACAAGTGTGTGAGCTTGTGTCCCACTGCTTTTATCACCGTTCACATCTGTCTGGGCTTGGAACGGCGAACTGTTTTTAACCACATTTGGAGTCCCTCATCCAGGCCTATACCCCCTCTGGCTGCTGCGCTCTGCCTGTGAAAGATGCCTGGTGCTCCCAGCTCAGTGTGACTCTAAATCTCTGGCCAGACTCTCTTTCTCTGTCTTTCACAAATGGTGGAATGAATTGCCCAACTCCACACAATCCAGTCCTTTTCTACTTATTTGAGATTCGTCTGTCTCTCAGACAGTCTGTCTCTCCATGTACAGGGAACACGCAAGTACTTGATCTGACTCTTTTCCTCTTTGTCCCAAGGGGTGAAATGAACTAGGTCTACGACATAGCTCTTGGTAAATATTGAGCACCAAATACAAAATGTTGTGGAATGTTAAACAGTGTTTTTGGATTTGAATCATGGTAGTTAGTTTTCAATTAGGTTATTATGATTCATGAATAAAAAAAAATGAGATAACTTTTGCATTGGATGTTGGTATCTGCGACTTGCAGCACTTTTTCCACACTCATAAAGGTTTTTTCCTCCAGTCTTAATTTTACTTGTGTTGCACGTGGCTTTGGACAATAGCTCCTGTAAATGAAATTGTAGAATTGGTGAATTCAGGGTGGAGTAGACAAAGGCAGGCAAGATATAACAAAAAAGGAATCCAACAAATGGAGCTCCTGGAAAAATCTGGCAAAAAAAAAATGGCCATCAATGTGTGAAAACTGAACAAGGGTGGAGAGCCTGTTTTCCACAGCCCAGTGAGAGCAAGAACTCTGTCTGAAACAGATGGACTGCCTGGAGGACAATAAAAAAATGGTGTTCCAATAAAACCATCTGCCACGTCTCAGGATGTTTGTTATATTCAAATATTGTGTTGAATTGGAATCATCAGGCTTTTGTTTTTTAGCTGTTTACTTAAATTAATTCCAAAAGTCTTCTTCATTTGCTTCTCCTTCCTCTTCTCCTTCTTCACAGCCATCCTTTTCTTCTTTGTTGGTACATGAGGATGGTGGCAGCTGTGGTCAAACAGCCAGGTCGTTTATTTCACACAAATGAACGCTCCGCGCCTCATCTCAGCGCTAAATTGTGTGGGCTGATCCGCTTAACGGTCTGACGGAAGAGCGGATATTGGTATTAATTGCACTCCAAAGCAGCACACACACACACACACACACACACACACACACACAGGTGTGTCTGTCTCTGAGCTCTGGAAGTCTGATGGAGGATGGAAAAAAGAAATGAAGGTCTGGTGAGCTCAGATTTGCACACATCAGCTCTTTTCCTTCCCTTCATCTTTAGTGGAAACAACACCAAGATTCATGAAGTCTAATGTGCCAAACCATTGGCTGGAGCTGAGCTGCAGGAGCTTCCAGAGCTCATGTGAACAGATCTGGACAGAGGACAGAAGACTGGTGGTGAACCAGGACCTTCTATCTTTAGAATGTATAGGTTTGAAGATCCCACAGGAGAAGACCTTGAGATCCCCTGTCCGATTAGCTCACTGTTCTGGTTTATAACACTAACTGTGGACTCAGACAGGTTTAAAGACTAGTTTATCATTTTACAGGAGAGGAGGTTTCAGGGGGCAGCTCCAGCCTCTCTCTGCTGCACGTCTGTGTGATGATTAGAAAACCCATATCTCCTTTGTAGATATCTGCTCTGTGGATATCTGCTCTGTGGATAACTCCTCTATGGATATCTCCTATGTGGATTTCTCCTCTGTGGATATCTTCTCTGTGGATATCTCCTCTGTGGATATCTCCTCTGTGGTATCTGTGTGAAAACGCTATCGAAAAAGTTTGTGCATCAGCTTCTCACAGAGGAGGTTTGTTTACTTAAGAGTTGATCAGCAGCCAGCTGGGTCAGGTTGACTGAATCAGACAGGGGAGCTGCTACTGACGAGTCGACAGCCTTTCCTCTGAGAAACACCCAGTGGTGTAAAGGAACAAAGTAAAAGTACTTTGTTACAGTACTTAAGTAGATTTTGGGAGTATCTATGCTTTACTTGAGTTTTTTGTTTGCTGAGACTTTCACTTTTACTCTGCTACATTAAAAATAATTTAAAAAATGATACTTTTACTCCGCTACATTTATATTGTCAACATTTGTTACTTGCTACAAAATAAGATGTGAATGTTCATGACATTTATTTTCACATTTTATTTTTTAGAGGATACGTGTTCTCTGTCTATATCTGGCGTTCTCTTCTCTCGAATTTTTTACACCACTAGAAACACCCAACAAACAAACATGAGAACGTCCAGAAACCTTACTGCTTACAGAGCTGTTTCAGCACTCCAGGAGTTATGGAGAGCATCTGAGGTTGAGCTGTAAACACCTGGTCTTAGAGCAGACGGAGCAGCTAGATGACTTAAGGCTAGTTTATAAAGTAAGAAGTCCGTATCAATGGAAGAGATCAGCTGAGTGACTTAAGATTAGTTTACACAATCAGAAGTTTGTATCTGTGGAAACAGAGCTGCTGAAAGAAAACTTACTTCACACAGTCAGATGTCTGTATCTATAGGAACAGATCAGCTGAGTGATGCAAGGTTAGTTTTTACAGTCAGAGGCGTGTTTCTATTTGGGACAAATCAGCTGAGTGATATAAGGTTAGTTTGTACAGCTAGAAGTCTGTACTTATAAAAACAGATCAGCTGAGTGATAAAAGGTTAGTTCATACGAGCAGAGGTGCATTTCTACAGGAACAGATCAGCTGAGTGATGTAAGATTAGTTTATAAAATCAGAGGCATATTTTTTTTAAGGAAGAGTTTAGCTGAGTGATGAGGTAAGTTTATAAAGTCAGAGGGCTGTATCTGCAATTACAGACCAGCTGAGTAGTACAAAGTTAGTTTATACAATCAGGGGTGGCTTTTTTTAGGAACAGATCAGCTCAGTGACATAAGGTATGTTTATAAAGTCAGAGGGCTGTGTCTACAGGAACAGACCAGCTGAGTAATTAAAGATTGTTTTCACAGTCAGAGATATTTGTCCACAGAAAGACATCAGCTGAGTAATATGAGGTTATTTCATATATTCAGGGATCTGTATCCAAAGAAATAGTGTCATTGCTTTAGTTTTACCAACATGATGGCTAGTTTTATAATCCCCACACAAATAGTTGAGCCAACCATATTTTTATAATCATATATCATAAATATAATAGCTCTAATAGTTCATGTTCTACATTTCTTTTGATTCGTTGAGAATACCTACATAAAGGTACTGTTGACCCAGAGCAGTTCCATCATATGAACTTGTTTTTTTAAGTTACAGTCTAATTGAACTGGTAGACTCATAAAAATATTAGGGCTTTCAGATAAACAACTTATTGAAGTGTTATGTCCATGCTGATTTCTTATGTTTGAACTGACCTAGACCTGGAGTAAAGGGAGAAACAGAACAACAAGATCAAGCTGCATAGAGCTGGAGCAGACATTGAAACACTCAGACACTCTTTGCATCACCTCTCCTTCAGGCTGTGACTGTGGGCAGGGACCTTCAGCACCAGTTCACTAACTACTTCTTTTCAACATGTGTATAAGCTGTAAAACAAATTGTAATTCTCAGAATAAAATTTTAATTACATTTTTTTCTTAATGCACAAACTGAATCTGAGGCAAGTGAAGAGTTCCTCCATTCCTCCATGACACTGTTTAATCCTTGTTTTTCACTCTCGGCTGCAGAGACAGACAAATCAGCAAAACACAGTGGGGACTTCAGGAGCACACATAGACACACCCTGTGCGGGCTTGATGCGCGCGCACACACACACACACACACACACACACACACACACACACACGCTGTACACAAACATGGATGTAACAGGAAGCATGTGCTTCCCCTCTCTGACCCTTGAGGCGTTATATTACTGGGAAAGGAATGTGACAAGAGGGTGTGTTACGGCATACTGTCAGTTTGTGTGTTTTATGTGTGTGTGTGTGTGTGTGTGTGTGTTTTATGTGTTTGTGTGTGTGTGTTTGTGTGTGTGTGTTCATAAAGCATACTGAACAAAGTAAGGTTTTGCACATTCAAAATCAAACAGGACTCCTGTTTTTGTCTGTTTTCACAGCGTCTCTGTTTGTACAAGAGCTCTGACAGACTCAGACAAGCAACAGCAGCTGAGCTGTCACTCGCTCACACACACACACACACACTCACACGCACATAGTAATGTGTGTGCCCTGAGCCTGTGTGTTTGACAGCAGCAGCAGGTCGCCTGTAGGCTGCAGCTTGGTTAAAAACAGGATGTGGGTGTGGACATGACTGCCATGTGTGTGTGTCAAACAGTCAACAAGTTTAGCTGACTGCTCAGAGTGTTTTCATAGTGTATATACAGGCTTGTGTACAGGTGTGTGCTCTGTGTGATACCAGTGGATGTCCAATGTCTTTGTGTGTATAGATGTGTGTGTGTGTGTGTGTGCGCGCGCGTGTGTGTGTGTGTGTGTGTGTGTGTGTGTAACACAGGTCTGTGCTCTACAATGTGTTGAGTCAGTGTGTGTGTTGCAGCTGTGTGCTTTATGTATGTGTGTTTTATGTGTTCAGGTGTGAGTTCAATGTGTGACTGGTTTGTGCTCTATAATGTGTGTGCTCGTTTTGTGTAGGGGTGTATTTTGAGTGAGACACAGTTGTGTGCTCTATGGGTTTTTGTATTCAGTGTGTCACATGTGTGTTGCTTGCGTAACACAGGTGTGTCTACAGGGTACATCAATACACTGCTGTTAAGAAAAAAGGTAATCCCCCAAAAAAGGTCACACGCTCATATTTGGTAAGACCGCTTATTGCTTTGATTAAAGCACACATGCACTGTGGCATTGTTTGGATAAACTTCTGCAATGTCGCAAGATACATTTCCATCCAGTGTTGCATTAATTTTCACCAAGATCTTGTACTGATGATGGGGGAGTCTGACCGCTGCACAAAGTCGTCTTCAGCAAATCCCAAGGATTCTCAATGGGGTTAAGGTTCAGTCTTCAGTTGATCAACAGTCTGAGGTCTCTGCTGTTGTATTTTGCACTTCATAATACACCACACATTTTCAATGGGCTTCAGGTCTGGACTGCAGGCAGGCCATTCTAGTACCCGCACTCTTTTACAACAAAGCCACGCTGTTGTAAGAGGTGCAGAATGTGGCATTGTCCTGCTTATTTCAGCAGGACAATGCTAAAAAAGAGGTTGCTTGGGTGGACGCTAACCTGACACGCCAGATGGACAGTTTCATTTGTTTGTCACGGATTTATTTCACCAGTCCATCTGGGTAAGCTGCGCGAGAGAGTGCTTTCAGAGGCGGGACTTAAAAAATATATAGCAGCTGGTCATTGGACAACTGTCCTGCTCGACACGCTCATCGCAGACCAATCCACATCAAGCCACAGTATGATTCAACAGTTTTGTAACCAGACACCAGATAGAAAGTTCATCCACTACGGGGATATTTCACTTGTCCAATTTTGCTCTTATCTTCTCTTTTTGAAAAGCAAAAACATTGTTTCCCGTCAGAAAGGCTTTCAGTGACGTTCTCTGTTCTTCTTTTAAAAAAGAAATTAAGTCAATTTCTGATAAAACTGAAGATATTGCCGTGTCCACGGAGATCGCTTCACATGATGCATTGTTTTAAAACATTCTGATGCTTTCTGACGTCATGTCCGCACCTCCCGTAGCTCCTGCCTCTCTTTTCTGATTGGGTCGACAACATCTCTGTTGATCTTCGCAAGATGGATCTGCAGGATTTCAGAAAATAAATCAGGCAGTTCCATCTGCTATGCAAGGTTAGGTGGGCGCATGTGTTGCTCTAAAACCTGAATGTACCTTACGGCATCGATGTTGCCATCTCAGATGTATAAGCTGCCCATGCCATGGGTACTAACACACCCCCATATCATCACAAATGCTGGCTTTTGAACTTGCGCTGGTAACAATCTAGATGATCTTTGTCCTCTTTTGCCCAAAGGACACCACGTTCATGTTTTCCAAAAACAATTTGAAATGTGGACTCATCAAACCACAGCACACTTTTTCCTCTTTTTCAGATAAGCTGGGGCCCAGAGAAGGCAGTGTTTCTGTCTGTTGTTGATTTATATGGCTTTTGTTTTGCACAGTCGAGTTTTAACTTGCAATTGTAGATTTAGCGATGAACTGTGTTCAAGGACAATGGTGTTCTAAAGTGTTCCTGAAAAAACTGTGGTATTCTGTTTTTATTTATATTTTTCACAAAGTCCCAACCTCATTGGAATCGGGGTTGGAAACAAATAACTTGTTTCCAGCTGGAAGATAACCAGGAATGTTCAAAAGAAGGCTCATATCTATTTGCTTAGCTGAACCAAGGTGGTCACTTTCTTTTTTGGCCACACAGTGTAGACGGACCTGTTCAGCTCTGACAGGGTGTGACTTCACTTCCTGTTGTATTTTTTCACTTTCTGTTTTGTTTCTTCTTTGACTCTTCTGTCTCACTGTGGATTTTAGGTCATGGTCTCCTTAATCTAACACTGAGATGTTGTTTTTTAAAAAGAGAATCTGTTCATTTCACATCCATGACCTCCATGTTTGATGTGATGTCACACAGACAGGGGCAGTCAGAATCCAGAACTCCCAAATACTACCCTAAACCTGGTCTCAGAGGCCCCGTACCAGGAAAAGGGGGAGTGGACAGAAGTAGAGCAGCAGCTTTAAAAAAAACAGACCCAACTCTGGATTCATGATGTCCATCAGAGTCCATTACTGATCGAGCAGAAGGTCCATGATCCAATTTGTAAAGATTCACAAGCCCTGTGTTTTCAAGTCTGAAAGAGGTCATTAAAGTAACATCTGAAAAACATCACATCTGCCTGATTTAAACCTGACTTGATGATCGAATCACTGAATCCAGAAATTCTCTCAGCTCTGACTCCTGTTGGTGCTCATCTATTTTGAAGCACCATGCAGACTTCTTGTCTTGACTATGTTCATTTGGTGTTCAGCGTATCCTCAACAGGTGTTCATCATGTGATCATACAAATGTGAAACCCTGAGGAAAAGAAAAAAACTCTTCATACCTTATAGTTGGTGATTTGTTCTCAAAGGGATCTGAACAAACAGCTTCAAACATTCTTCACTGAGCACCTGAACAGTTCATGCACAGCTTCTGAAGGTCCCTAAAGAAGTCCTGAGCGGTCAGCAGTCTATAGAAGACTTGACTAAGATAATCTACTTATGATTTTTCCTCATGACTTGTCCTTATATAACCTCTTGATATTTTGTCCATAAGTACATATTTTATGTTTTGTCTTCATGTTGTATCCTCAAGACTTTCCTTGTGTGCCCTCATCATGTTTTGTCCTCGTGTTTAGTCTTCATGTGTGGGTTAATTATCTCAAGGGGTTTGTTTAAGACCTGACCAATGCTCATCTCTGGTAAGCTGCCCAACAAGCAATACACCAGAGTTTGCAAAGTTTGGCCGTCATTACAACATGTATTATAATAATTTGATGGGCTGAACTAAAAATAAAAAGATTTAAAAGAAGGTCTTTGAAATCCATCTTTACCACAGGGGGATATGGTAGTCGTGGGAAACGTAGCCTGCGTCCACAAAAAACACTATCAGCCCAATGCTGAGGATGAACACTAATGAAAACTCCTAAAGCAGCAAGTGTTGAATGGGGTGTGTCCTCTTTTAAATAACTTGCTTCAGTTTTGTTGTTTTTTTTTCCTTAATTTTGAATATTTTAAGAATGGTGAGGATTAATCTGAGTTGGTAATTAGTTTGATCAATCCAGCTTGATCAGGTGATCTATGAAGCTCAATCTGAGGCTTTGATCAGCTTGAGCCCAACTTTACCTTCTCACTTTAAAGGTGTGAAGCTTAAGATGTAGCTCCTCCCTCCACACGCTGCATACCCTCAACCCCACACCCCACACCCCCACACTTCTCCCCTCCCTCTATCCTCCTTTCTCCTCCAGCACATTGACATGGACAGGAAATTATAATTTCTGGAAAGAGAGGAGCACAGGTTGGTGCAGCAGAGCTCCACCTGCTGAACGCTGCGTGACTGGAATATAAATAAAGGAGGAAGAGGGGAGCTACAGAATAGGAAAGGGAAGAAGGAAACGTGGGGAAAAGGAGGAGAAAATTAGGAAAAGAAGGAGGCAACAAAGGAAGACAGAGGCAAAGAGGGAAAAGATGAGGAAGAAAAGTGGAAGACAGAGGAGGCAAAGACAAAATTAAGGACAGTACCGGGGGGCGGGGGGGGGTGTAGAGGAGGAAAAGAAAGGAGGAAAATAGAGAGAAAGAGTAATTAAGAAAGGGAGAGGAGAAAAGCGAAGGATAAAGTGATGAAAATGAGGGAAAGATAAGGAAAAAAGGAGAAAAATGGAAAAGAGGGAAAAGAGGAGAGAGAAAGGGGGAATACAACAGAGAATTAGAGGGGAGGGAAAAAACAAATGAGGAAACAGGGTAAGAGGAGAAAAAGGACAAATAAAGGAGGGAGAAAAGAAGAAAAGAGGTGGAAGAAAGGAGATGAACAAGAGGAGGAAAATGGGTGGAAAGATGGGAAGAGGAGAATGAAACCACAAAAACAAGGAAACCAGTAGGAAAGATAGAGAAAAGATGAAAACAATGGGAAAGGTGGAGAGAGAAAGGAATAAGAGGAGAAAGCGAGGTTGAATAGGGTAGAAAGAAATGAGAAATATGGGAAAAGATATGAAAGTAAGGGAGCAAAAAACAGATGAACAAAAAAAAGGGAACAAAAGAGGGGGATAGAAGGAAACAAGTGGAGAAGATAGGAGGAACAAAAAGGAAAGAGGAGGAAAACAGGGTAAAGACGGCAAGGAAAGGACAGAGAAGAAAGAGGGGAAAAAGGAGGAAAAGAGGGGGAAATCGAGGGGAAGAGGAGAGTGAAAGAGAAATAGATGAGGAAGAATTGAGGAATGTAGCAGGAAATGAGGGGGGAAGAGCAGGAACACTGGGGGAGAGGGAAAAGAAGGAAAGATAAGAAGAGGCAGAATGGAAGAAAAGAGGAAGAGGAAAGATAAACTAGAAGAACAGGGAGAGTAGGGAGAGAAAGGGGGTAGGGGGGGGGGATTTCCAGTGATTCCTTTATGGACCACCTCCCTCCTCTTTTACCCCTTTCTCTCCATCTGGATGAACAGTAAAGACGGGGGAGGAGAGAGGATGACAGGTAGAAGATGAATGCAGAAGAGGAAAAGAAAGGAAAGGTCATACAGCAGAGAGAGGAGGAGAAAAAGGAGGAGGAGGGGAAGAAGAGGAGGGGAACTGTGGAGGAGACAAGGAAAGAGATAAAGAGAAGAAAGGAAATGACAGAGACAAGGACAGATAGAGGATGAAGAGATAGGCTAGAAGGCAAACAAGGTGAAGACAGAGGGGGGAGAGAAAGAAGAGAGGGAGGAAAATGGGTCACAAGTAGAGGTGAGGATGGGGAAGCAGGAGGAAAATAAAGGGTGGAAATTAAAGAGAAGGAGGGGCATATCAAAGAGGACAGTGAAGAAATGGGATGAAGCAGGAGTGACATGCAGAGAAAAGGAAGGGCAGGGAGAGTACACAAGTGAAGGGAAAAGAAGAAAAAAAGAGAGAAAGAAGAAGCAAGGAGGAGATGTGTAGGAAGGAAAAGAAAGGAAGCAAAAGATGTAGATAAAAAGGCAAAAAGAGGGTGGTAGATGAAAAGAAAGTGAATATGGAGAGGAAGAAAAGATGAAATATAAAAGATACAGAACAAAGGAGAAGAGTGAAGGATGAAAGAAAGTGGAAAAGGAGATAGGAAATGGTTAAAGATTGGAAAAGAGGAGAAGCGAGGGTGGAGAGGTGGAACAGGTGAAGATAGACAAAAGAAGAAAGACAAAAACAGAATGAAGTTAAAACAACTTCAGATTGCAAAAAGGGAGAAAGGAAGAGTAGAGAAGAAGATGGTGAAACAAGTAAAAGTAGAAGATTGCAAAGAAGGGATGACAGGGATAGAGAGAATAGGGGGATCGATGGAATAGACCTGGACAGATGAACAGTGATTGATAAGAGAGATGCTGAACAAGGGAGGAGGTTAACAAAGATCGCAATGAGATGAGGAGCAGAAGGACGTAAGTGAGTGGAAAAGAGGAGTAACAGGAGGAGAAGAAAGGTGTCAGAAACCAGGTAAAAGAACCCAAAAGCACGCCAGAGACTGAGTGCTGATTGAAACCAGTCTTTAATAAGCGCAGCAAAAAAGGCAGAGGTATCCAAAAGGGAGCAGGCAGGAATCAGAGTCAATAAACAGGCAAAAGGTCAAAGAGGAAGAGAGACAGAGAGAGAGAGAGAGAGAGACAGACAGACAGACGGACAGACAGACAGACAGACAGACCGCCTGCCCCCTGCACCAGGACCTCAGAGACCCCTGCTTCCCACTGATCTCACACACACACACACACACACACACACACACACACACACACACACACACACGCACGCACGCACGCACGCACACACACACACACACACAGATTTTGAGAACATGCCGGACCTCCACAAACTCCTGTACCTGCTTGGGGAGGTCCAGCAATGTGCAAACACAGCAGGATTGTTTGTTCATTGCTGTGACAAGAGAAGTACTCAGAACGGACTAAAACCACCATGAGCCCCCGAGCAGGAGGACACAGCAGTCCAGAGCCAGAGCCAGGACCAGGACCAGAACCCTCTTTTAGCATTGACTGAGGCCCAGGCCTTTGACTGGTTCTGAAAATGTATGTAATGTAGAGATATCAAAAACTCTGTACACTTTAATCTTTTACACTTTAAAGTTTATAATTGTGATTTTGCAATGTTTGTAATGTACAGAGATATAGTCTAGTTTATAACTATCTTGTTTCTATTTTATTCCTATTGCACTGCATGCTCTTTTTGCACATCTGTTAAGTCTGCTTTGCTACATGTTTAAGTGTGTACATTTGTTTCTTGGCAGACCTGCTTTGGCAATGTAAATGTATGTTAGTCATGTCAATAAAGCTTTTTTGAATTTAGTTGAATTGAAATGAATTGAATTGAATTGAATTGGGAGTTAGAGAGTAAAAGATACAGAGAGAGACAGAGAGAGAGAGGGAAAGAGGACACTCTAGGGAGACAAGGTCCTTGGTGAGCTGTCTAATTACTGTGGAGAAGAGTGAATGAGTAAATGAGGAGTAAGAGACAGAACTGAAGCGTGCTCTCACAATGTTGAGTGTTTTAAAACCTGCTGCTAGACTGTGTGAAGAAACAAACAACAGCATCCTATCCACAACTTATACTGCAACATCTTCCTCCCTATTTTAAAGCATAAACATCTCCATCAAAACCAAAAAGTGAGCCTTCACCAACCAAACCAATTGATTAACATCTTCACGCAAACATTATGCTGAAACATCTCCATTCAAACCCCAAATCAGGGGTGGCCAACCCGCGGCTCATGAGCCGCATGCTGCTCTTTGCCTACCACTGTGTGGCTCTTCTGTCCATTCATTAAAAAAAAAAAAAGATTAACTCATGTAAGTGCATGAAGCCCTTTGGAAAACGTAACAGGTGTGGGTTGGGTGAGTGAGAGGAGCAGAGTGCACGTGCAGATGAGAGCCTGTTGAGTTCGGAGGGGAAGGAGAACAGTGCAGTCACTGGGGCGCATTCATGCTCAATGAAAAATGGCCGGGAAAAAGTGTGCAGCAAAGTGCAAGTATGAGACTGAACTGAGAACTTTTTCTAACAGAGTGGGGAGTGATTTTTTCTTTGTTGAACACAATGGGAGCCATTCTATCTCATAAGCCAGACATCGGTGGGACATTTCAAAGTTTCCAATATCTGTTATTGTTGATACAGGCTTTTGTTCAGTATTATATTTTTGTATTTTGACTTGATTACAAAGTTTGTGCCTGTTGTCTGAGAGGGGTAGAAAAGTCAGAGAAGGGGTGTATGTCAGGGGCAATTGCTCTAAGACTGCAAGGGAAGCTCAGAAGATGTGAAGATATGAAGAAAGACAGTATGAGAGAGGGAGAGACCGTGTGTAAGGGTCTGAAGAAGGACGAGGGACACTGTTTGTGCACCTGTATTCATGCGAGGTGAATAAATATGGTTTGGAAATGTGGGAATGTGCTGATTTTCAATTAATGTCATTTCGTGTTTGTGCAAGAGAGTTTGGAAGCCCACATATAAGACGTGGCTCTTTGTAGTGCCACTGTCAATTTTTTGGCTCTTGGTGTCTGCTGGGTGGCCACCCCTGGATTAGAGGTCTTGTCTCACTTGGCTTCCTCAAAAAATCTCCCCACACCACCCCATTAGGAGTATGGAGTCATTGATGACGGCTAAATATTCAATAGTCACAAATGAGGGTAAGGCTTTCTACAGCCATATATAAGTGTAAAGTTTTTAATAGGGCTCGAATGAGCACATGACCACGCAATGCATTGTGGGCTGCAGGTGCCATCTGTGGGGGCAACATTTTTTTTGTTTACATCACTTCAGTTAAATACATTCAGTAAGGGGCACTGTGAAAAATGGATTGTTCAAAGGCGATAAGAACTGGTCCATACTGAGACAAGCTGGATCCTGTAGGCTTGGTATCTCAAAAGAATAATTCAAATTGGTGGAATCAACCTGTATAAGCACAATGACAGGACAATGGATTTAAATTATCTGCCACCATTGTCCGAAGCTGAGTTTGTCCTTTATCAGAATCAGAATCACTTTATTGTCCCGTCAAGGGAGATTAGTGTTGCAGCCGGAACACACAAAGGACAAGATAGACAATTACAATAAGACCCGATTAAAAATCTCAAATACAGAAATGATACACAACACAATGACCAAAAAGAGATAGGATAAGAAACACCATACATATATAAAAGCCATAACCATGTTCAGACCAGAGCTCAAGCCAAAAAATGGAAAGTAACATACAAGTAAATGCAGAAGAGTGCGAAGTGTGAAAGTGCATATAGGGCAACAATGGTAATAGTGCAAGAGAAACATGAGCAACCAACAAGCTAATTGCCATTAAGTAAATCTCATCAATAGTGTGAGTTATTACACTGGTGAAGAATTTAGGAATGCCAAGTTTCCAAGGGCTCATGGGCAAACTCAGTGGTGTAAAGGAACACAGTAAAAGTACTTTGTTACAGTACTTAAGTAGGTTTTAGGAGTATCTAAAATTTACTTGAGTTTCTGTTTGCTGCGACTTTCACTTTTACTTTGCTACATTAAAAATAAAAAAATGATGCTTTTACTCTGCTACATTTATACTGTCAACATCATTACTCGCCACAAAATAAAATGTGAAATACATTTATTTTCACATTTTATTTTGTAGTGGACCATGCGTGTTCTCACGTGAATATCTGGCGCTCTCGAATGAAGCTGGGGCTCAACACAGCGAGACCACACATGCAGCTTACGAAAGACCGTCAGAGTCTACAACCAACAGCATGATGGAAGCAGCCTCGTCCACTGGCAATAGTGAAGATACCGCCACATCGCCACCTGCTAGTCGTGCTTCAGACAAAGACGAACACCCGTGGTCATGTCTGAAAGCACTTGTGCTTTTGTCGGGATGAAAGACTCATCTTAGCCTGACTTACACAGGAAGTGCTCTCTTATTGATGCGCTAGGAGTGTGAGCTCATGCTGCTTCAAACTCTCTTAACAGGCTCATTTCTCAGCTGTCAGCTCTGTCAATCACACGTACATTAACCAATAGCCTTACCGTTCACACGAAGCCTGCTGTAGCTGGACAGACTGCCTAAAAATCGGTGTTTTTGCCGCACGTAATCCTTATTGATGTGTGCAACGACAAAGGTACAATCCGTGACCGGGGGCTATAATTTCATGATTTTAAGTAAACCTTGTCACAGAGAGAACAGAATGGACATCAAAGAAGACACAGAGCACTGATACAGCAGGTTTTGGTTTGCGCTAAGATGTCACACTACAAGACTGGTAAATGAGAATGCATCTGCTGGTTAAACTCTTAACTCCTGCAAGGGTTTTTTCCAGGTTTTACCTAAAAAGCTCAAATCTCACCCAGATGTAGATGGCAATGTGTAGAAGTGATGTGGTGGATGTTTTAAGTCTGACATGAAGCATCTCGAAGTTAATGATGTGCAATAATTGGTCATCAAAAATGAGGCAGGAAGAATGTGTTTCAGCTTCATTTATCCTGATGTGAACTTTAGCCATATATAAAAACATGACATTTTCTTAAACTTAATAAAGCTTGTGAAAGCAACAACTATTAATCTGTTCTCTTTATTTGTACTTTAACTTTTGATACTTAAGTACATTTAATATGAGCTACTTGACTTTTACTCAAGTAATTTTTTAATGAGTGTCTTTTACTTTTACCTGAGTAGATTTTAAGTAAGATATCTGTACTTATACTCAAGTATGGCTTTCGAGGACTTTAAACACCACTGGGCAAACTAACTTTGGCTGGGTGCAAGACCCCTGAATTTTTTGACTAAAGCACCAAAGAGTCATTTATGGTAATACAGCTTTAACAAGTCTTTAATTAAAGTAAAGTTATCAATAGTCAATAATGGAAGTAAAGTTTTTTTTTGTTTGTCTTAAATGAGGATTAAGTGTAAGAGTCATAGATGAGGGGAAGCTTTTATGTGGAGAGATAAATGAGTGTTAAGTTTCCTATTGCCACAGATAAGAGTGAGTCTCGAGTCATGAGTAGTAAGAGTTAAGTTTTATATTTCCATAAAAAGAGTGAAGCTTTCTAGAGCCATTAATGAGAGTTAAGTTTTCTATTTTCAAAAAAGAGAGTAAGGCTTTCTAGAGTCATACATGTGAGTTAAGCTATCTTTTGTGAAAGCAAGGCTTTCTTTATAGTCATTCATGAGAGTTAGGTTGTCTATTTTCATAAAAATTAGTAAAATTTCTACAGTGCAAGCAAGGCTTACCATTAAGTCTAAATGGTAGTCAAGTTTTCCATTATTATTAACAGGGGTTAGACTATCTTTAGCGTCATCAATGGGTGTGCTTTTTTTTTAATGTTATAAATGAGAGTAAGGCTTCCCAGAATCATAAATGTGAGTTAATATTAAGAGTAAGGCTTTCTATGGAGTCTGTAATGATGGTGAAGTTTTCTGTAGAGTCATTAACAGCAGTTAAGTTTTCTATAGCATCATAGTAAAGGTTTTGATGGAGACATAAATGATTATAAAGTTTTCAATTGGGTCAGTTTTGCTGTCTAGTTTTTGCCTGTTAATGGATGTTCTGTCTCTCCCCTGTGTTTTATTAACTACTACAAAAGTCTTAACTCATGGTGACATCATGTCTCAGCTTTAATAATATCATTGCAGTTTGTTTGAGAGCTGAAAAGCCTCTGTGTTAGGCTCTGAACCAATGGAGCAGGCTGACCGGGGCCCCCTGCTGGTGATACATGTTAAATGAACAGGTATGTCCTGTTTAAAGCCACATCTACCTCTTTGATGAAGGAAGGTGAACGACAGCAGGTAGGCTGAAGACCTTAATGTGGCTGAATGGAGGAGTGGAACCATCAACCCACACGAACAGAAACAATATTTCTCTCTCTGTTATTCAGCGCAGACATCTAAGGAGCTTGTAATAACTCAACCCCTTCCATCATCATTTGTCTCTCCCTTAAAGGAGAGCTGGCCCTGCCACTGCTCCCCACTTGTCAGCGGTGATTTACCGCACCATTACAAGAGCAGGGCATAAAACATGGCACTGATAACAAATGCATAGAAAATAAAAATCTGCAGGTGTTTGCACTGCTGGCTCTGCGTGTGCTTCTCCAGGCGAGAAATCAGACCCAGAGTACCCAGGATCATTTCTCTTCTTTGTGACCACACCGCAAATCTCCTTCTTTATTTTCTTTTCATACACAACTCTGTACCAGCTCAGTCTTGCCCTGCTCTGCTACTCTTCTGCCCTCTGAAAGAGCAGACCTCATCCTGTGATTCAGAGTAGACAGCTCTGACAGTCAGAGGAGAACCATGTCTCCCTCACTTTGAGTGCTTGTGTTTGGCTTCAGTTGAAGTGAGAGGCAGGATGAGGACGGCAGTATAATCAGCTTCTCCCCCCACCATAAAACATCAGACATGAAGCCACTGGAACATCAGGTCATAATAAAAAAGTTGAGCCTCTCTTTTTTCAGATTCTGTTCATGTTAAGAACTGGAAACAGATCTAGTTCTGGGGTTTTGGCTATGTGTTCTCCAGGTTTTGACCACACTGCACCTTGTTTGATCTTGTTCTTCTTTCACAACCTGCTCTTCACTCTCCACTCAATAATCACAGCTCAGCATATAGTGGTCTCTATCTATTTTTTTTCTTTGCAATTACATATGAAGAACAAGAAGAACAAGGAGAGAGTGAGCTGTGCAAACTAAAGTGGTCCAGAACACATATAGAAACCAGACCAAAGCCACCTTTATTCATGGTCTTCATTGATTTCCATATGATAACAGGGAGAAAGAGAGATAGCAGCTATGTGTTGGATTGTATTCTCTCATAAACGGACTCAGGGAGTAGAGGAGAGGAACTATGACTCATAACAAACCTGGATCTGTGGGGTTCCTGCTCCCTCCTTCAGTGTCTGGACTCTAAAGAAAACGGGGCCTGATGAACTCTTTGTACAGACTTATCTCTTTGCCAATCCATCAAGGCACAAACCTCCTCAGTGACTGTGTGCCAGAGACCATCAGCCTGCTGTCATTAAAAACCGTTTTTCCACAGTGCTGTCATTTTATGATGACCAATAAAGTCTTAAATCCTGACGCCCTGATCTCTGTACCTCAGCACAGCTGCCTGAAAATCATTCCCATCTTCAGAGATGTTGGTGGGGAGTGAAGCCTAGGGAAGGGGATCAGATATCGATTGGCTTCATGTTTCAGTATTCAAAAAATAATGAGAAGGGTGTCATAAAACGTATCCTCACAAACTGAGAGACAAAAATAAACCTTGTTTCTCTCAGGAGTGAAGGTTGACATACAGGCGTGAGTCTATGATGAGGAGCAGAGAACATCTTCAGACTGACACATCCCTGTGGCCCTGGACACAGCACAGTCACAATTCAGCTCTTTGGAAGCTGAAGAAAGAAGAGGAGCATCCTGCTTCACATCTTGGATACAAACCCAGGGCAGCAGGCAGAGAGCCGGTTTACAGGAAACCAAAGTGGCTCCTGTTTGTTGGACTTTATCCATCCTCCAGAGCTGTCACCCTCCTCTAAGAGCTCAGTGTGAACCTGTTCCATGGTTCAAACCGCTCCACTTTTCAGTACCCTTCCGTTGGGGTGCCAAGCCGCACCAAACCGACCCCAGGGGTAGGGCTATAATCACTGCAGTACGTTGATTGGTCAAAAGATCGGTAACTTCCCGTGCAACAGCGGCAATAAAGAACGACACACAACCCCGCACGCAGCTTTTCCTGAAACAAAGCTCCATTGAAATATGGAATAAAGAGCCACATGCTGATCTCACAGTAGAAGAGTTGCTGGATGTCCTCCATCTTGCTCTTTGTTTACAATGCCGCTAATTTCTTCTTCGTTGCATTTATTTGCGGGGTACACTGTGTAGCGCTGCTGTAACGTCACGCTGCTACGTAGCTGATGCGGCTCTCAACATCCGGCCCATCAAGCAGGGGAAGGTTTACTGTGGAAACGCGCATAGGATCAGGCTTTACCGATCTGACCCGTACCAAACTGTACTGATCCATACCAGACTGCCTGGTGGAAACGAGGCTTTAGAGACCATAGGTATGATGAGCTGACTGCATGATGGCAGCTCATTGTTAAAGAGGGGTAAAACCACTATGAGCTCTTTTAAGAGGGGAATATTGCATATTGTGTGATGCTCTTCTCTGAACCGTGGCTCTCATGTTTTGTCTGACATGTCCTCTGAGCATCAGTTTCTTGTGTTGAGTATTTACATTGTATATTCTCTGCTGGTGTTGTTTGTCCTTTTCTTTGGAGCATCCTGATCTCTGGCCCTCTCTGGGACTCTGAAACAAACCCCTGAAGCTCCTGAACTGTCCTCACCTCAGACACTGCTCACTAGCCTGCAAAAACTTCAGTTAGGAACTTCCCCTGCTCTATGTAGAACAATGGAGTGCTTGGATTTTAGTGCTTCTGAAATAACATTTCTTTCCATTTTGGCACCTTAAAATGTGTCGTTCCCTCCTTGTTTTCTGGGGGCGATAGTGTGCAGTGTAGGGAATAGTGGGGCTCTGTCCAGTACATGTTCCTCAAAATAGAGCAACATCTCAGCCGTGCCCTTATGTAAGGAACATGAGACTGAATAAGCTCTCTCTTTCCCCTGTCTCAGAGGTGTCTCACCCAACAGGGAGGGTGGTTACACAGAGAACATCCTGGTCTATCTGGCTTCAAAAAGCAGCTTTTTATCATGCAGAAAGCAAACAGATGGCTCTGAAGACTGGCAGACACACAGACGGAGAGATAAATGAAGAATAGATGACAGGAAAACAAGGGGAGAGGAGAGGAGGCAGCCAGAGAGGCAGAGGGGGATCCAGAGGTTTGTGTCCCTGGGATAAATACCCACAGGACATGGGCCGAGCAGGAGGCCCCTCCCTCCCTGCAGCCCTGCAGCTTCTCTCCTCCTGCAGACCATCTGGGAGAGGAGGATTGTTTCTGCAGAGGCATGCTTGGTGCCAGCTACCCACACTGACTGATCCGGGAGCTTTGAAAACCCAGATCAGTATGCTTCAAACACAATCAGCAGAATGCACCAGGCTGTGCCAAACTGTATTTGCAGGGAGGGACTTCGTGTGCTGCTTCCACATACCAGCTATACTCCTGAAAACTACCACTATCCTACTACCCCATGCTGTACATTTCAATTGCGGGAACCAGGGTCTGAATGGAGTTCCTGTGTCGTACTTTCCAAAGGTTTGAGATTTTCTGGGCGTGGGGCAGTGCTGAATGTTTCTGATTGATGTAGCAGCCACGTTGATTTTATTTCCGCTTCCCTCCTCCACATTAAGATGACCTCAGTGTTGTCAGCTCCAGTTGCTACAGTAAGTGTCAGTGGATATTAAGTTAACAACAGCTGTTCAAACAGAAAAAGTCCCTGGTCACTGGAGGTGTTATGCAGCTACTAATGTTGCCTCTCCAGATGCCAAAATCTGTGTTATGTTCCAGGACTTCAGGCCTCAAAAGGTAGAGCAGAAAACAATGAGCCTTCATGTGCCAATGTTGGTTTTCACTAAATACCTTCCTTTCCACCTGTGATAAACAACAGCATCCCTCATTTCACTGTGACGTCAGAGGCAAACGGTGTCCAGGTAAAAATGAAAAGATCTGTAGCGTAAATGTTAATATAACACGGAGGAAGAGCATAGACTACATGATGTCTGACATTCTGAGCTGCCTCAGCTGCCTGTCAGTCTGAACTGTACTGCTCTGTGAGCTAAAGTGAAACTGGATTTGTATCAGAGCTGCTCTCAGCTTTATGAACATCTCCTATGTTGAAACAGATAACAGGATAATGTACCTTATATCACCTTACAGGAGCAGTCAAACGAACCAAAGGAAATGGAGGTCAAAGCAGAGTCAAATATATCCTCCAATAATCCAGAGTGAAGCTCACTTTCTGCTTTTCTCTCTCTCTGTATCTTTGACTGACACTGAAAAGTACCCCCAGGCTGCAGAATCAAACCCAGACTCTCTTCTCTTTGAAAATTCTCTGTTACAGAAACTTTGATGTCAATGAAACTGTTCCACTGCAGCCTCAGCTGCCCTGCAGACTGACAAGAAATAAACCTGATAAAACAGCTTCAATCAGTCGAACTCTGGTCAAAACAAAACACCTAGAGATAACATTAACAGAGCAAACTGGTGTGAGCAGTACACACAGCAGCTACAGAAGCTTCACTGTGCTTAGGTCACCGGCTGACTAATACAACTTATTATGGAGCCTAGGTTTTACGAAGATTTAGGACACTGTGTAATATGGTGAATGAAAAGATTTTGTATTGTTTTTAATAAAAATAGAGCAAAGAAAAGGAACTTAATGTGAACACTGAGAAAGTTGTCTGATGTCTGATACTGCTTTTTTCAGACTAATACCAACATGAGTACTCCCTTTTTAGTACTTATCAATACCAAGTACTGATACCGCCAGTATATCTGAGCCATGAAGTTTTAACCTTCATTTTGGTCAAAGACTTTAATTTGTTAACTTAAAAATATTGTGAAAAAGGATATGACTCTATAGTGGTATTAGACAAATTAAAAAAAACAGATATGGCGCCGTAGATATCGCTGCATAAATAAAAACAGTAATGACTCTGTAGTGGAAATCCCTGCGTTAATTTTGTAAAATATGGCTCTGAATCAGGATTCACCTATTCTGAAACAGACATGACTCTGTTTTGGTGATCACTGCATATGTAGAAACAGACATGACTCTGAAGTGGAGAGCGCTGCATAAATAAAAACAAATGTGACTAAATAGTGGGGACCACTGCACTAATTTATGCAAACAGAACTGTCAGAAGATCACAGCTTGAGTATTAACAGACATCATCCTGTAGAGAGCCCAACTGCGTTTATAAACCAGGTTATGAATCCATCTTGGAGATATCTGCAATCATTAAAACAGGCACTGCAATCTCTGCAATTAAAAAAAAAAATCAGACTCGACTGTGGTGGTGGTCAGTGTGTTAAAATAACACACATAGCTGCAGTGGAGGTTACCACATTATAAATCAGACATTACTCTGCAGTAGATCACTGCATTTTTAAAATTAGACATGTCTCTTCAGTAGATATCACTGCACTGATATGAGCAAACATGACTTCATAATGGAAATTCCTGCTTAAGTGAAAACAGACAAGGCTCTGTAGTGGAGATCTCCTTCTAAATTGAAAGAGACAGAACTATGTGGTGATAATCACTGCATTCATTAAAATGGACATGAAGTTATAGACAAGATCACTGATTACAAAAACGGACACTCTGTAGCAGTGATCATTTAAACTAAAAGAAAAGAAGGAAACTAAAACAGACAAGACTGTAGTGAAATCCATTCCTCTGAAAAATAGACCCAACTTTGTAGTTCATTTTAATCTTTTTGCATTGATAAAAACAGACAGTACCAAAGTTGATACCACTGCACTAGATAAAACAGACAAAGTGGAGACCACTGCATTAATGAAAACAGATATGACTCTGGGGTGGAGATCACTGCACTGATAAAAACAGACTTGAACCTGCTATGTTCCTCACTGACAGCAAATTTTACAACAACACATTTAGCAGGTTTCATGCAGGTTTTACACCGACACAGGAAGGATTAGTTGCTCTAATCCACTCTCTAAATCTAGTCTTTGTTTGCTTTGGATTCAAGCCAGCAGGGCAAATACATCCAGATTCTCAACATGCTTGATATGAATCAGATGATTACTATCCCAGGTCTCCCAGGTATGTAGGATGTCTACAAACAGCATAGAAAAGGCTTTGTAATCTGGGATTAGTCTTTTGATATGTTCCTTGACCCCCCTGCCTCTACAGTCCTCAGCTCTCAATCATGCATCCAGACTATGAGCTGTATTTAACTTGTAATCTGTCCTTGAAAAGACAGGCGGGAAGTGGGTTGGGGTCAGGGCTAGGAGAAGCACCAGTTTGCTGTGAATACAACCTTTAAACTAAATACAGTCAGACCTGTTGTTGAGCCACATACACCTTCAGTGGACAAATCTGCAGTTTGTCATCAGAACTAAAGAGAGGAAACATCCTTTCAGTGAAAGTGTGTTTACAGGTGTGTATGCATGTGTTAGTATCAAGATCAGAGAATGACAGCCTCCTTCTGTCCCAGTCCAGAACCACTTTGATCCTCTGGAGACGATTCTGACCTGAGAGATATCTGTGTGGAGCTGATGGTGAGAATACTGTGTATTCACCTTTATACAACCCTATTCCCCAGTATCCAGATGTCTTGCGTCCCTTCCTCTGAGTCGACTCTGCTAACACTCCCAGTAACCAGAATGTACTATCTCTGACCTCAACATCCCAGCTGTGAGTCCCTGACTTAAAGCCCTCTGAGCCCAGGACAGACCATGGATGATCGATCCTCTCTGGATTATCAGGAAGCTTCTGTCTCTCTCCTGGTCTCCCACAAGTCAGATCTTCAGAGAGGATGAGTTCTGGACCAGCAGTGTTTGGGTCCAGAATCACAGGACTGTACGAGACCAAGTCCTTCATCTTGTTCCAGATGTTGAAGCTCAGGTTGCCCAGGTGTTTGTCCTGCTCTATCAGAGCTCCTGAGGGCAGATGTGGATCCTCCAGCAGGGGGCGCTGCTGGACTCTTTCTACTGCAGCCTTGTAGTTTTTCAAGAATGAGACGTCTCCAGCTCTCAGCTGCTCCTCGGTGTCTCTGACGGTGTCTGAAAGAGCTACTATCTCTCTGCTCAGAGCCTCCATCTGCTCCCCCATCCTCTGACTCTTCTGCTCCTCTTCCTCTCTCAGTGCAGACAGCCTGGCCTCCTCCTCCTCTTTTAGAAACTGGTGAAGCTTCTTAAACTGCTCCTTAATCTGCCTCTCTGTTTGTTGGGCCTGGACCTTAAAGTGTTCAGCAACCATACCAAACTTGACTTTAACTCCTTCACAAACCTTCAACTTCTCCTTTAAGGGCTTCAGAGTTTCCTGAAGCTTCTTCCTTTGTTGTCGAGCAGCTTCATTGATGGGTTTGAATCTGTGGCTGCTGTGTTTCTCTGAGTCTCTGCAGACGAGACAGACTGGCTGCTGATGGTCTAGACAGAAAAGTTTGAATTTTTCAGAGTGCATGATGCAGAGATCCTCTGAAGATCTCTGATGTCTCTCCAAGAAGGACTCACACAGGTTCTTTAAGACCAGGTTACAGGGAGGATTTCTCGTTGAAGATCTACTCTGACAGAGTGGACACTCTCTTGCAGGTCTCTCTCTCCACCAGCTCTGCAGACAGACTTTACAGAAGCTATGGCTACATGACAGAACTACAGGATCTCTGAAGACCTCCTGACAGACCACACAGCAGAGATCCTCTGCTGACAGTGAAGCCATTTAGTCTCTGAGTCAAGCTGAAAACAGAAGACACAAAATCCAGTCAGCAAGAGTTCCACTCCCCAGCCCCCCCCCCATGCTACTTATGTATCTTGAGTTATACTTTACTTTGTTTAGTTTTTATAGGGTGACCATATTCTGTTTCTCTGAAAAGAGGACCCCCCCCCTTTTTTTTTAGGGGTTTTGCGTGGGTCAGGGGGCTTTGTGTGCTTCTTACTCAGTTAAACAAATATTCTGAATTCCCCAGAAAAAAACACTTTACCTGGATATACCGAGAAATAGCCCAAAACACTCACAAAAAGTTGCTTTATGAATGCTATATTTATCAATTTAAAGCAATTCTCCTGAATAATATAATCAGTCACATTCAAATATGGCATGCTCTAGTCTTTAATAGTTATTGACTCAAGTTCTGTAGGAACACAAGTATTCAGGTGTTTAACAAAATAAAAAATAATCATCGCTCTTAAGTCTGACACTTACACATTAGTTAGGAAAAGTGAGGTAGAGACTTCTTCAAGATAACCTCCCAATTATCAGTTACGTAAAAATAGAAATAGTGCCTCAAAGTATTGAACAAAAAGAGAAAAGAGAGGTAGCCTATTCTTAAATGTTTTGCTGTGGCGATATGGGCTTGCAGACATTGACTGCATACAGTCTCATTATACAGTCTATGCTTGCAGATCGTTGTAACCATTATTTGCCACAGAGACATAAGTTCCATCTTTACACACTGTACATTCTGCCTCCAATTTGTCACGACCCGGACAGAAACAGGGGTACTTTTTTCGCATTTCATCAGTGAAATGACATTTGCGTTTCGGCATTTTCTTTCTGTTCGAGTGTTCTCTCGCAGTGTGTCTACCTGCCTGTCAGCCTGCGAGTGAGTGAGTGTGGAGCGTGGAGTGCCTCTGTACTGATTTGTGAATGAATACACATTCCGGGGTTCGGCTCAAACTCCATCTCTCAGAGCGTGTTTCTAAAGGAACCACTCAGCGTGAATGATAAATACACTCATCTGTGACGCGCTCAAGCAAGGCAAGATCAAAAACCCGGACATTTGAAGGATTTTATAAACCCCGACCGGACAGGCCGGACAGGCTCTTAAAAGAGGACATGTCCGGGCAAAAGAGGACGTATGGTCACCCTAGTTTTTAGTTAACCTTACCTTAAGTTTGGTGAGCTTCAGCAGGTTGGAGCAGCAGTGTTGTAGTTTCTCTGCCTGAAGCTAAACTCTCTTTGAAGATGTTGTTTGCCTGTTTGTTTGGTACGTGAGCCCAGTGAGTCAGGTGAGGGGTGGAATTCATCCAGACTTCTTATAAATTCTGTTTGTAAAGCTGCAAAAAAGTTCCAGTAACCAAACATAAACCAAACCTCCAACCACACCTGCAACAGGTTTGTCTTGATTTATTTGCATAGTCTCGGGCATGTAGGCTGGTCTCTTTAAAATGAAAGTGAAAGGACAAGGATACAGGAAGAAAAATAATTCTAAGGTGGAGTAACACTGAACAGTAACTAAACATGGAGCAATACTGCCCCCTCCCGTCCATATAAGCTGACTGTATTATAAACCAGGTCGGCAGGTCTGAGGGATCACTTATTAAAAATGTTTCCGGTTGGTTGTGTCTTTTTTATCGTCCGTTTCAAGGGCTACCATAGAACTCTGAGAGGTTTGAACAGGGATGAGCTCTTGTTGTGTACAAAGAGGAAGTGTTTACCAGCGCTGTTGTCGCGTTGAGCAGAGAGTGCTACTGGCCCTTTAAGACTCCACCTGTCTCCCTGGTTACTGCTGCTGCAGTGTGATGACAACATGTGTTGACTCCTCCAGTCTGTCTGTTCTCCATCAGTCTGTGGGAGGGATACGGAGTCAGGAGGTGGACTGAAGCTGTGAGGTGAGCCCCTGACTCAGACTGTCTCTATGTGGACTCAGTCTGCGCTGATAGGAGCACAGACTCATCCGTTTGCATTAGTGGCGGTGCCAGGCCTGATAACTGTGCTGTTAGCTTTGATGCTAAGCTAAAGATTTGTTGGAGAGCTTCGTTTACCGTTCATGGATGATTTCTGGCTGGTTTCTTGAACTGTGACATCTAACGCGCATCATGTTATATTCTACAGTCCGCGGTTTTTATCTGTCGTCCAGGTTAAGGCTATAATTTTATACTGTAAATTGAGGCACGTAAACAGAACACACAGGGACACGGAGGCACAGACAGACACTGTGATGGTTACGACTCAAATCGGTCTGTGACTAAATAAGAGAACAAGGTACAACTGTGATCAGCGTGATTTTGTAATACACTGATGTATTTAAGATTGTTTTACTGCTTATGAAACAATGACATATGTGTGTGGATGTCAGGGTGGGGGCAGCCTGAGCTCCAGTTCTCCCTCACTTGGGTACCTGTCCTCATTGCACCCAGACTGTGCTCATTAAGAAAGTCAACACCTTCAGCTGGCTTCTCTGTGTCAGTAGGAAGCTGTTTTTAAGTGTGTTAGTGAGTGTGTGGAGAGATAAAAGGGGTGGAAAGAGTGTGTAAAAATCTCTTAGGAGATATTTGCGCTTAGGTTTCTCCCTGTCAGTTAAAACAGGTTTACATTTGAGGCCAATTTCTTTAGTTTCTGTCTTAGTACAGGTAGTGGGTGGCTGTCAATATTAGGGAAGCATCGATCCCAATGCTAGTATCAGTATCAGTGTTGAAACCACACTTAAGTTCTTGTACTTGTATTCAAAGTAGAATACCACCATAAGCAAGTTGTCTTGTCATTTGCGCCCAGGTATAACACTGCTGACTATTAGATTGTTAGAAACATTGAAGGTGAAAAAAAAGATGTTTCAAAGTCACATTAGAAGTCAGAAGTTCTGATATTTTAATGTAAAACTGCAGTGTTTGGATCAGTACTCTGTATCGGTGAGTACTCAAATGTTTGTACTTGCACTTGCACTTGCTTTGTTAGAAAGTGGTACCAGAGTATCCCTAGTACAGATTCACACCTCCACTACACCTTTTAAACTCCAAAAACCTCATTTAATTTTCTAAATTGAATTTAATATATTTTTTTCATGTATATAGGTGCAAATTTCTGCTTGTTTGTTACCCTGTCTGTGATCTCTGTCCTTCACATCATGATACTTTCAGACATGTAACATTAGAAAACTTTATTAAATACAGGCTATTGAAGGTTTTACAAATCTACATTGACGGCAAAATAAAATTAGCAGGTTATAAATTGGACAGCTCAAGAAAGAAAACATGGATTTTTTTTTATGCTGACAGAGGGGCTTGTTAGTAATCAAGCAAACTTGGAACACCCGTAGGAATTAGTAGCACCAGCTTTTTAAGGCTTGGTAACCCTCCGTTGCTGCAGGACAGCTATCAATTGTTAACCCATTTTGTGTTATTGTTCTGAAATGTACTCTGTTATTTCCAGTTTTGGGTAACCTTACTTTTATTTTACCCTCTGGTAGTTCACCACTTACCGTTGTATCATTTCAAGCTATATATATATATATATATATACTTACTTATATATATATATATACTTATATATATACTAATATTTATATGGACGAAAGTATTGGCACCCCTTGAATTGTTCCAGAAAATACACCATTTCTCCCAGAAATTGTTTAAATTAAAAATGTTTTTGGTATGGATGTGTTTATTTCTAAGGATGCACGATAACTGTTTTTTTAAAATCGCTGCCGATAACCGATAACTTTCAGCGCCCAAAGGCCGATACCGATAACCGATAACACATATACCTAAGATCATGGCATTAATACTGTGAACAAAACCAAAAACAGTTTTGACTCTTTAAATGAAGAGATATTTATTTTTTCCAAAGAAAAACTATTGGCAAACCTCTCAAACATTTTCTTAAAGCTATCAAACAAACTATTTGATATCTGACTGGCATAAAAAATAAAGGCCCCTTGAACTGATGCAAATACATGCAAAGTGCATTTGAGAAGTTTACAATAAGATAAGTATACATAGAAAATTAATGCACTAACACAAGTTAGTTTCAAACATTTACAGTCGTCCTCAAAATTATTCATACCCTTGCTAATTCTTGAGATTTTTTCATTTAGTGATAAAATGAATGCATATTTTCAAATTTGTGTATCAGTTACATGTGACCAACAATTCAAAGAAGGACAACAATACAAAATTCAAAAAAATATTTATGTCTGGGGTATTTTATTGATGGAGTCCCAAAAAATGCCATGTTCAAAATTATTCATACCCCTGACAATACTTCCACAAAAATGTGCAAAGTATGGCCAATTTTGTCCAGTAGTTACTTCAAGATGCCAAAATGGAATTAATACCTTTATTTAACATTGTTGGCCAAATCTTAAAGTAAAAAAAGACATATTTCCAGAAGAGTATAAATAGGGCAAAAGTGTTTAGGTCATTCTTGATTTCTGGTCATCATGGTGAAGAAGAAAGAGCTCAGCGAGGACCTACGTCAGCGTCTTGTTCAAACCCACAGTGAAGGAAAGGGTTACAAGGCCATTTCCAAGCAGAATGGTGTCCCTGTTTCAACTGTCCAGAGCATCATCAACAAGCACAAGAGGTTCAACACTGTTAAAAACCTCAGTGAGCGTGGTTGGAAGCGTAAGGGGTCCCCCAAACTTGCAAGGAAAATCTGCCGATAGGTCAACACCAACTCACAGACCACAACCAAGGCCCTAATGGAAACGCTTGACCAGGCAGGGACAAAGGTGTCAAGGTCCACCATTGAGCGAGTCTTACACAGAGGAGGTCTCCATGGACGTAAACCTCGGAAGACGCCACTGCTTTGTAAGAAACGTCTGGTAGCTT
>RPOG01002831.1:53268-79569 GCA_008086565.1 Thalassoma bifasciatum
ACGTAAACCTCGGAAGACGCCACTGCTTTGTAAGAAACGTCTGGTAGCTTGCCTGGCCTTTTGTAGAGGTCATCTGAAGCAAGATCCAAGCTTTTGGTCAACCATCCTGTGGTCTGATGAGACAAAGTTGGAGTTATTTGGACACATGGATGCTCAATATGTCTGGAGGAAGAAAGGAGAAGCCTATAGGCCAAAGAACACTGTGCCCACTGTCAAGTATGGTGGTGGAAGCATAATGCCATGGGGATGTTTCTCCTCCAGTGGCACAGGAAATCTCGTCAAGGTCCAAGATATCATGAAAAAGGAAGATTACATCAGGATACGTAGTGAAAATCTGAAGGAATCTGCTGCGAAACTCCAGCTTGGCCACAACTGGACATACCAGCAAGACAATGATCCTAAACACACTGCCAAGGTAGTGAAGAAATGGTTCAAGGATAATGGTGTCAATGTCCTGGAATGGCCACGTCAAAGTCCTGACCTGAATCCTATTAACTTGTGGCATCACTTGAAGACCAGAGTGATGGCGAGAAAACCAACCAACCTGACCCAGCTTGAGGCATTCCCCAAGGAAGAGTGGACCAACATCCCACAGGAAACATGCAGGAAGCTTGTGGACACGTACAAGAATCGTCTAGAAGCAGTTATAAAGATTAAGGCTATGCTATTGACTATTAAATAAAGACAATGAACTGGGGTATGATTAATTTTGAACAAGGCATTTTTTGGGACTCCATCTATAAAATACCCCAGAATTATTTTTTTTTTAAATTTTGTATTGTTGTCATTCTTTGAATTGTTGGTCACATATAAGTGATACAAAGATTTGAAAATATGCATTCATTTCATCACTAAATGAAAAAATCTCAAGAATTAGCAAGGGTATGAATAATTTTGAGGACGACTGTATATGTGGACACTTAATTCCTCAATGGCAATTTAAAAAAAAAATGCAGTGTGCATAATGCACTGACATAAGTTAGACTTGTCTATGTAAACAAACTGAAAAAGTGCACTCCATAGTCACAAAAAAATAAGTTTAAAGGATTTTGGCTTGTGATCCCATTCAAATGAATACCTTTAATTAAAGTAAATGAGGTTGAGTTGTGCTTTTATCTCACGTTAGCATCATTAGCAGCCCGGGCGTCCTCATAGCGATGATTATGTTTCAGGTGGCTGATCAGGTTTGAGGTATTAAAGCTCGTGCTACTTCTCCCTTCCCGTGGAACTCGCTTGGAACACTTGTTACAAACCACCAGCGAACTGTCTTCTTCGGAAACTTTGAAAAACTCCCACACAATCGATGCCATGTTCTCTGTTTTGGTAAGCACGCTGTGCTGCATGCTGCAATCAAGGTGTACCGCTAATTCCTGGCTAGGAGCAAACGATCAGGAAGAAAGCCGGAAAATTCAAGTACAAAGATAAAAAATACACATTGCACCTTTTTGTGACGCTTATAGTTAAGTTCAGTCGACGATGGCTTTAATACTGGTTCAATTGCTCAAGAAAACAAAGTACTACCCCGTAAGAACTAAAAAAGGGTTACTCTTAAAATAAAAGACTAGTACGATACGTCACTTGAATGCAGCATTCACTGCATGCCATTCATGTCTCGTAGTGGGAGCGAGGCACTGCCATGCTGACAAAAATACATATGTTATCGGGGCTAGCCGTCATGAGATCAGACTTATCGGAAAGATGTCGTAATTTTGTGCTATCGGTCCGATAATTATTGGCCTGATAGTTATCGTGCATCCCTATTTATTTCCTTGGTGTGCATTGGAAAAAAAAAAAAAAAAAAAGAAGAAGAAAAAAGCCAAAATGGACACAATTTTACACAAACCACAATCGGCCAGACAAAATTGTTGGCACCCTTTTAGAATTGTGGGTAACTTATTTATTTTCAAGCAGGTGATGTTTGCTTAAACTCAGCTGTGGCAAGGTAGAGGTGCTGGTTATATAGACATCACACCTGACACCAGTTAGAATGTATAAAAGTTGACTCAACCTTTGTGTTGTGTGCCCTTTGTGTATCACACCAAGAATGGAGATGAGAAAGAAGAGCCAAGGAGTGTCTCATTTGGTTTTAAAATAATTTCATCCACAGCTGATTGTTTCTCAACAAATAAAAAATATTGTCCTCAAGTAACCCTTGCCCAATTTAACCCCTTACACTCCACCTAATTCTGTCCTATTTACCATGTTGTGTTTCAGAGCTTATAACTGTAGAACCAGAAGGTTAAAATTTATCAGTGACACCTCATTAGAAAGATGAAAGTCTCTATTTTCAGAAATTGTCATGTTTTTATATGTGTTTAAAGTCCACATCAGGATAAATGCAGCTCAAACACCTTTTTTCCCTACTTTGCGCACATGACTCAGAAGGATCATGCGCAGCTTTTTGTTATGCTTTTCGGCAGCATAACTAGCTTTCTAACAGCAGGCTTTGCATGAACGGTAAGGCTATTGGTTCCTGTACGTGTGATTGATCGACCTGATAGCTGAGAAACAAGCCTGTTGGGAAGCTTCTACACAGTATGAGCAAACGCCGCTAGCTGGTCAAGCAGAGAGCGTTTTCTGTATAAATCAGGTTCTCCTGGCATCAAAACTCTGTGTAATGAGATGAGGGCACTTCTGTATCATGACCGGAAGTCTAAGGAAATTTAAAATGCCAAGATCATTAGACATGTATGGAGAGTAATAGCTTTTGTACGACAGTTTTCTCACTCACTCACTCACTCACTCGCTCACTCGTGTCAGCTGATGTTCTCTTGGACTCTTCTCTGACTGATTATGGTGTTTGACTTAAAAGTGTGACTGTTTTCCTTCTTTTCCAGAAGATGAGCGAGAGCGGGGATGAAATCAAACCTGTGAGCTGCACCATCAAACCTCCTGTCTACCTGCACATTGGAGAGACAAAGACAGACCCTGCCCACTCTGGAGTCTGCGTGGTTGACGTCACGTTGCCCTTTGGAAAACCTGTTAATGTAAGTCCACCTTTACCAAAGAAACCTGTGTATCTAAAGCTCTGTGCCCATGATGACTGTGCTTCCATGTGTTTGTGTTTCACCTTAGTCATGAACCGGTAAAAAGGTGAGAACCTCTGACTGTTTTATGACAAACACGTTGAATCCCTTCAGTTGGTCAGACTTTTACGGCCCCCTCAGCCTGCACGCTCAGAGTTTTTACTTCTCTCAGACTTAATCAAATTCAATATGTGTGCTGTCTCTTGGCAGCACCATAGAATAAAGCTGAAAATAACACATGTACAAGAAAACATGATTTAAAATATGAGGCTGTGTTCCTGAGGAGAGGGAGACTTCAAACATTTTGGGCTTTGACACACTTTTTTTTATCATTTAGTCCTCATTAAGAATCATTTTAAAGCAGTACAGCTCCTCATTAGCTCTCAGCTCACAGCTTCAAAGTGTCGGCCAGCAGCCGATTAATGCATGGAGAAATTATCAGAGCAAGCTTCAGCAGACTCACCATGTCCTTAACAGTAGGTGGAGATCCACCATGGCACAGATACACTTTACTGAAGGGATATTGTGCTTTTTTTAGTCCTTATTCTGTCCCTTTGGTGCCCCAGTGGTATCCTACAATGATTAACAGTTCATATAAGTCTCTAGTTTTCTGCCCCTGGTGATTTAGAAAACCCTTATTTTAGCCTCAGGCTGAAATACTTTGTTTCAGCTGCTGCACCTTTAAAGCTCCTCCCTCCACAAACCCACTTCCCTCTGATAGGTCAGCCCACTGGAGGCCTGTTAGGGTCCCCTCCAATGTGTGATGAAGCTATTAGGAGACTCTTCCGTGATGAGGTCTGACATTGTTTTGAGAACAGAGTGTTTCAATCGGTTCAACGACAGATCCAGGGATTTCTACACATTTAAATGTGTTAAAGTTTGGAAATCTAAGTTAGTTCTGCTTTTTTGATCCAGAGTCATAATCTGAGATGTGTATAGATTTACTTTTTTCTGTATGTTTTTCTGTTTACTTCATGTCCTTCAAATTTTGTCTGAGTCCTATCTTTCAAATTTTGAACCATTCAGATTCTTCAGGTGATGATTGTTAAGACTTTTTAACTTGTCTAACAACAAAACTTTTACTTTTTGAGCTCTTTGTCTCAAAATTGTTCCATTTGGAATAAATGAGGAACTCCAGCTTTCCCTTATAAAACACTTTCAGCTTTCTACTTCTACTTGTTTTAGTATTCCTCCTGCCTCTACATTTTGTTTTGTGTGGTTTTTATAATTTGTTTTACCTATTTTACATTTTCAGCTGTGCTGAAACGCTTTTATCAACTTTATTTCACTTTTCATCTTCAGCATTTCAACAAATTTTCTTCAAGGAAATGCAGTTTCTCTAGCTGGTGTAGTTTTTGTAACCTGGGATCATTGTGTGTGTGTCAGGTAGAGGAGATCACCTTTAAGAACTACTACACAGCCTACCTGACTGTGCGTCTCCTGAGGAGGGGCCCCGGGCAGGATGCCCCTGCTAAGTGGACCACGGCTCTAAGAGATCTGCCTCTGATGGACAACCCTCACACTGAGGAGGGCTCCCAGGACTATTACTCCATCCACAGGACACAGGTGGGCACAGGCTGTGTGTGTGAGTGTGTGTGTGTGTGTGTCTGTGTCTGTGTCTGTATGTGTGTGTGTGTGTGTGTGTGTGTGTCTGTCTGTGTCTGTGTCTGTGTCTGTGTGTTTTTGTCATGCTCTTGTCCTGCTCTGCATGGATTTGGTTCTCCAGGTCAATTTCAGTGGCTTCATTCTCTTTTGCTCTACCTGCTCAGGACTGATGGAAGATCAAAATGTTGTTTTCTCAGACCTTGGCTTAAGAATACAAACCACAACAGCTGAAGACAGAGACAGAATCGTAACAAACAAACAAACAGAGGTTAAGAAATCACTGACCAACAGCAGAGCTGTCTGGCAGAAATAAACAAGTGAATATCAGCAGTGATGTTTGAGACTGTGTTGGTTTAAGTCTTATTTCTATCAAAAATTGTCTTTAGATTAGAGTCAATATAAGCCAAATTCACCCGACGACTCTGGAAAAAAAAGACTTAAGTTAAGATATTAAAAAGACAAAAGATTATAAAATTGTTCTTTTTTAGTTCCTTAAAAATAAGAATGTCCCAATAAAGAAACCAAATAGACAAAGATGATGCCTGAGATGAGTTTTTACTAAAGCTTTCAACCCTGTGCTGCAGCACACTGAATATCGGGCACTCCCTCAGGTGCACATTGTGATGAAAGAAACCTCATGATGTACATGTCCCCTCCCTCCTGATGCCAGAGTCATTTGAAGGAAGCTTAGACAAACTTAAGTTCATAGTTACGGTCTGCTATAGTTTTGCTCTCTCCATGCAGTGAGCATTCTGCATCACATGGGATGTAGTCTGAAACAGAAAAAAACAGATAAAAAAACCTTGAAAGCACAAAAATATCCTCTTCTTGGGTTTAATTCCAAAAACCTGTGCCCCCATTATTGAATTCACAAAGCTTGAAAGTTTGAAACCTACTCCAAAATGAAACTATTGTTGTGATATTTCTGTAGTTTCTTGTATTACAGAGCAGAATCAGTGACGTTAAACAGAGAGCCCATATGGACCAAGCTCACACTGACCTGTGTGCATGAGATGTGACAGTCAGAGGGTGTCCAATGTTGTGATTTGACAGTGTTCAAACTGTAAAAGTGAGAGAATGATTCAAAATACTCAACACACAAATTGCACCTGCAGATGATGGCCTCTGATCCACATCCACATCCACATCCACATCTGTGAGTAGGCTGAGCTGCTTGATCTGGAGGAGAGGACGCTCTTTAAGCATTTTAATGTAGATTTAAAGAAACAGTGGCATCAGAGCTGCTTTCATCCTCTCTGTAAATAGAGCCAGATGGTGACTACTGATTTAATGTTTACTGTGCGCCTGACAGAGTTTAGAGGATAATTATGAGTGTAACTTGTCTGTATTTACTCTGTATGGTTACTGTTTGTCATATTTAGGCTTCCAGCAGGAGTTCTCTGTGTGAGGACTTTATCTCTTTAAGAAATTAAAAAACTCTGACGCAGCATCTCTAAAAAACTAAACAGTCTGAAAAACTCCACACAGACTTCTCAGACTGGGTCACTCCTGCTTTATTTGTTTATCTCAGGAGGTCTGTGTGTGAGCTCAAGTGTGATTCATGTCAGATCAAGGTTAAAGTTTCATTTCATGTGGATCCTCCTCACTCACTCAGGTTGTAACAAGCCCCTTCTCGTCCCATGGTTGTCCTCCCCCTTCTTGTATTTTTAATAAGCCAGCCACTGGGCTATGGAAAAAAGGGAATAGGGATGAGTATTGATAAGATTTTATTGATACCAGTGCCCTTATCAATTCTACCCATCAATCTTTTTCTTTGTTGATTCCCATATCAATACCTTCTGTGAATTTTCTGTGTACAAAAGTAGGTTTACAGGGTTTTTGTGCCAATAACACTTTGATAAGTTTAAAAGTGAATAAATACAAAATTGGTCAGTGGATTTAGATGTCTCTGGATGTAAACAAATAGAATAAAAGTTGACATATTGTTTTGATGTAAAGTTGATGTGTTGTTTTATTTTATACCATTGATATTCTTTAATGTCCTAATGTCCTAGCATGCAGGACGTCTATTATTGAAATAAACTACAGATGAGTCATTGACACGTTTAATTGTTGCATTACGCTGTTGATCTATGTAATAACAGTTTGTGCTTGAGTTGTCCAAGAGGTTACAATGCGACTGACTCATTGACTGAAGTAGGACACCTATCAATGCTTTGAGTTGTCTAGAACCTTGAGCTTGCCGTAGGTGTGCTGAAGTCAGCCATGAGCCTGCACTTCCTGTTTGGAGAACATTAACCTGTTATTTTAGCATCAAGCTAGAACTGTTTTCTATATGGTTTTTGGTAAAATAGGAGATGTGTAGCATGTGAAATGTATTGCATCTGAATCTTATGGAGTGAGATTTGTGCTACTAGAAACTGAATTTGAATTATTGTTTTGAATTTGAAAAGCATGATCTGAAATTGTATTTAATGCTTTGAAATTGAATTTATCTGTTTTGAAATTATATCTTACCTTTATGAAAATTCAGCTCTCTTTATGAATTAAATTCAAAAACAAAATTCAATTTAAATTTGCAAAATTTAGATCTAGAAAAGCGCTTTTGAATAAATATATGATTATTATAGTACCTGATGTGTTTCTTGCTCCCGTGTTCAGATGCAGGTGGACCCGGATCATGTGACGTCTGTGAGGCTGATCCTAAAGCAGCCGTCCTCTGCCTGGCTCACCTTCAGCCTGGAAGAGGTCAAGATCTATCCACACACTGAGCCGGTCAGTTCTGGTATCATCGCTTTTTTAATCTAATGACAGATCCAAAGAAACCAGTCATTAACTCAGGACACAGAGATAGCAATGTGAAACTCAAGCGCTCTAACTGCAGCACGGGTCATTTGTTTGGATATTCTCTGGAGGTTGAGGAAAAGTCAAAGGTTCAAAATGTTTCTCAATATGATGAAGGTATACAATTTTTGGGTTTTTTTTGTCATCATATTTTTATCAATGCATGGCTCTACAGATTATCAGGATTTTCTTTTCTCATTGTGAGTTTAATGTTTGCATCCTCAGCAGCAGCTCTCAGAGCCGTGTCAGATGCTTCCTGTGGTGATGTTTCAACTGCACAGAGAGAGGCTCTCTCCCCACTGCATGCTGTTCTCTAGATTTGCATCTCAGGGGATCATTCAGAACATTATGGAACAGACAAGATGATCGGATTACTTTCCAGAATAAAAGAGGTGGTCAGTTTAAACAGGTTAATTACACAGAATAAATCTGTCATTCCCCTACAAATTCTACATCATCATACATTTTCAATCTAATCTGTAATAACCGCAGTTTATTTGGACAAGTCAGCATTCCTTAAACTGTAAATTCAGACTGTGAACAGCTTTAAATGTCTGGTTGTTCTGGAGTCAACTATCAGAAAGAAACCCCACTGTGAACTCAAGTTCTACTGAACTCTGACAGGATCACAACTTTTACTGACAGGTGAGAGCAACCATTCAGACAAAGCTGCTGAGAAAAAAGCTGAGAGAAGCTACATAATGAGGTCACAACCTCCCTCCCACAAGTGTGAGGGTCATGTTCAGAGGCAGGCTCAGAGGCCAGTTGTGTCCCATGGTCTTTTTTTTTGTAAAGTCCCCAGTCTTCATTTATCGGGGTAATAATGATGTCACTGAGAATCATGGTATGAAGGATGTGTGCTTTTGTATTTACTGTCAGGATGACAAACCAAACCATGGGCTACCTAGGAAGGTCTCCTCATTAAACTACAGCTGCATAAAAATCTGCCAGTGGGACAAGAAAAATGCCCATTTGCAAGTTTTTTTCTGATCCCATCGGCAGATTTTTTTTTAATTGTTACAAGGAAGTCAGATCTCATTTTTGTTTTTAAAAAAACTTGAAATAAGACATTTTTATTCCCTGGTCTGGTGAATGTGGCTCAAATCAAGAACAGTAAGATCCATTTTACCAAAAAAAGACATAAGGACTTGTTTGGATTTCAGTTTTTGCATTGAAAAGACCTAGAGGGACTGGTGAGCTTTGATTATATTGGTCTGTGATGATGGAATAAGGGTGTTTGAGCACACACAAGGACTGATTCTTTATGAATCGGTTCAGATGATACTTTAAAAGTTAACAAATCAGAAAGAGCTGCTGAATTTTGCTCTGTTTCACAAATGAAATGTGTCCCCTGGACATTAAAATTTTTGTCTCTGTCCTTCTCCAGGACCCAGAAAAGGAGGTCTCTGATTGGCTATCTGACCTGACCCTGGTGGATAACCATCCTGATCTGGAGGTACAGTCGTCCTTGTTTCTTTCTGTTCCTCATCTGTACGCTCAGAATCATCACAAAAATCACAAAGTTGCAGCTTACAACCTGATGTTTTAATAATCCTCTCTACTCACCTGTCTGTCTCCTCTCACCTGTCTGTGTGTGAAGCAGGGCCTCCCGGACCCTCAGACTGTCTCGTCCAGCCTTCAGCAGATGTGGGCTCTGACTGAGGTGATGCAGAGTAACCAGACGACGGCCTCCATTGGACGATTTGACGTGAGTGTCATACACACGGACACACTCATTCACACACAGACACACACACACACAGAACCCGTCTAACTCACTTGTGGACTGACACAGTATGTTCCCTGAAAAACAGAGGTGAGAGGATTTCGATCAGAGTGGTGTTACAGACCTGAACTGAGCACTCTCTGTGCTTTTTCTCTGTGTCCTCAGGTGGATGGGTGCTATGACATCAACCTTCTCTCGCTGACATGACGTGACACCTGTCTCCTCACTTGAAGCTGACCATGTGCAAGCTTTAAGTAACCACACAGACTCATTCAAGACACCTAACACATGCTGGCCTCTAAGAAGCCTGTCAGGGCAGACAGGTTCTAGGTTTGGGATTCACTGATCCACCTTTTTAAGTCCCTGATCCTGGGGCTTTGGTACGTGGTGATTCTGATCCAGTATTTATTTAAAATTCTCTGTTCCTGAATGTAAGGATGAGACTGGGGGTTCTGTTACTCCTGTGACTTCAGGCTGCTCTGGCTGGTGTTGAATAGATCCCCCCTTCGGATCACCTCTTTGTTGCTGAAATGAAGTTTATGAAATTCATCCGACAAGTCCAGAAAAATATCGCATGTCAAATTTTTATAGGAAAAACTGACTACTGAAATGCTTAAATAAATCAGCCATTGGGGTCAGAAACCCAAACTGGTTCAGATTATTTCTTCCACAGAATTCTGATACCAAGAAAGTTTACAAGTTTTTTTTTCACACTTAATAAACATTTCAATAAAGTGTGAGTGTAAAATGTAATAACATAATTCTTTTCTCTGTCGATATCTTAAAATCAGACATTTCTGGACTTCACAGGTGAATTTGGTCAGGTCAAATTCAATAAATGAAGCTCGCGTTAGTTCATGCAGGACACGGAAGTCATACGCCCAGCTGATACCAGCTGACAGGCTGACGTTCGAATCACACCTCTCCACTTAACCAATCACAGCTCGCTGTCGACCCCAAGGCGGTGCATTTAAACATGTCTACATTCACAAGTATTCCTGCTACTGCTATGCACCGCACTGCTGCGTCTCGAAGTTACCTCCTCCACCCCAGCCTCCTCCTGTTAAGTCTGTATACATGAATAATATTAATGAATAATATTCATATATTAAGAATGTGTCTTGTTCCCCAGGGGGGGGATCTGCTTTACACTCCCTGGAAAGCACAAGCAGGTTGCTTGGCTAATGCAGGGAGTACTCTGAAACCAGAGCTGTAACGCCAACTATAACTGTATTCCATTTGGCAATAAATGGTTCAAATCTATGACGAGAGTGTTCCTGAATGAAGTTGTTTTTATTTAAAATAAGACAAACATCTGTTTTGATTGAGCAGGGTATAAAGTACATGACCGCAGAATTGTTGAGTCCACACTGATCATATTTTTTTTGTGCTGCTTTATTGATTTTTAACATTTTTTAAATTGTACCATACATTAATTTAACACACCTCTTTGACTTTTTCTCATGATCGCTATTATCATCCTCTGTAGTCTTTTATCTAAACAGTGTTTTCAGTCTTAGTGAAATATGAATGTGGTATATATGTATACATGATGAACACATGCTCATTTAGAGAAATATGCTGGAGTGACATCACAGCTTGTTTTCCTGGGACACTTACCATGAAAGAAGTGATGTTATACCATGTCTATACTCCTGTACACTTGCACACCTGAAAAATTTGCCAGTCATGGAAAACATATGGAAAAAAGATCAAATGTCTTGGAAGCAGTTAAGTCATCCAGGAAAATTATTTATCCTCCTGCTTTCCCCCGTCTGTTTCTGAAGTTGAGTTCTGAAGCAAAAAGGCTTATTGGATTGGCGGTCATGTGATCTGAGCTTTGCCTCTGATAGAGTGAGCTCATGACCTTCTATATCTTCTAAACTTTTGAGTTGGGAAAAGATTCAACACCCCATATAGTGTGTGCCATTAGTGAAATTAGTGTGTCGGATGGAAGACTTTGACACTTTATGAACTAGCACTTCCACATTGTCTCATGTTTTTAGCCCGGGGGTTGCTGCTTGGTCTTGTCTAGCCTCCTGTAAGTTGAAAAGTGTCGCTAGTTTTGGTCCATGAGTGTGAGGTTTTTCTCTCCCATGACAACAGGCTCCCTTCTGTTCTCCAGAGGAAAATTATTGTAGGCGTGTTATTAACTAAATTGGCACAGTGGGATGCAACATTTCTCTTCTTCGGCAGGGCAGGAACTTAAAATATGCGTAATGACAATTAAGGTGATCTCAATGGCCTTGTACTTGTTGAATTCCAATAAAAGTAGTTTTGCACAGAGAAGAGGGCACCCCTATAATGAAAAAAAATAGTTAGTGAAAACCTTTACTTTTTTTGCATGGTTATTTGGTCTGCTGAAATTAATTAAGCGCTAACACTGTTGCCCGTGTGTGTGTGTGTTTGCATTCTTCTATGATGCAGCTGTCATTATCATATTTCATAGATGAATTATAGTGATAGGCTGCTCGTCAAATGTCTGAATAACAAACCGTCACCCTGTTAAAATAACCCCATAACAATTTTTTTCAAGTTTTAAGGGAAACACAAAAAACAAAATCTGTTTAAGTCACACACTTATATAGGCCATTATCTTAAAGGGGTAAAATCACGTGATCTGATCAACTGAGGGTGTTGGCAATTTAACCATAGGTGTCCAGCAACAAAGGGAGATGATTTAGGCAAAAAAAAAAAGGATAGTTTTGACAGAAAATGACTCTGGTGATTATCTTAACAGTGTGACTAAACATAGACACTTTGATTTTTTTCTTCATAATTTTGACTAATAATTTTGACGTCATAATAATGAGAAGCCCATTTCTGCAAATTAAAAATATAAAAATGAGGATTGTGTTTGAGTTCTTTTTTGGCCTATATTTTATAGAATTTTTGAAATAAAAAGTTAAATTGGTGAGATAAAGAATTGAAATTTTGACTTTTCATCTCATAATTTTGACTCAATATAGGCAAAAGAAACAAAAAATCTCAATAAAGCCAAGTGATCATTTTTAATTATAATCTTTCAACTGGCAAAAATGGGCTCATAATATCAGTAATATTTCACATGCCTCAATAAAAGGACAAATAAATATGTTTTTTCTTTGCAAAAACATAAAAAATGCCACAAAATCTTAGTTGAAGTTGTTTAAAAAGGTGTTAAAGGTGTTTAAATCCTCAGCTGACACAAAGGTGACCGCTTTGCAGACTGCACATGATGCCTCCCACTGGTCATGAGGGGAACTACTGTATATCTGCAGTTCATCTGTGAAAGTGCATTTCCACTTGAGAGTGCAGCACCAACAGTCAACGTTTCTTGTTTTCCTGCTCAAAATCTTGACAGGTTGGTGCATCAGAAAAATAATGGTCTGCAGGACAAGCTGAGAAAATCCAAAACATTTTGGGGAATTTTATAAAATCCCCCCTGGACATAGTTTTACCACCAAAAGGGGGACATGTCTGGGTAAAAGAGGACATTTGGTCACCCTAACCAACACTGTACGCTTCAGTAGTCTCTCATCCAGCAAAAGTTTGAATCTTGTATCTAATGATGATTTTTAGAAATGAGTGGATTTTTTAAAACCTGTCTGCTCTGACTCTAGTCAGTTCTCTAGCCATGTTCTGTATCTCAGTGAGCCTCACTGTCTGTGTTTTGTCCTCTTTATTCCCTGCTGGGGTTTTATTTCTTGTTCCGCAGATGTGGGCAGTTTCCTGTCAGGGTCCTTTTAAATAGGAAACTCTGTTGCTCAAACACGCTCTGTCCCTGCCGAGCTGAGGAGCTGAGGGACACTTTAAAGAGACGGACACACAAGTGAACAGAACACATTCAGAGCACACACTCACACACACACACACACACACACACACACACACACTCAGCAGCCAGCTAACACCACAAACCACATTTCAGCAGAGCCAGCTGCTTCAAGGAGTACACTTGACACTTAAATTCATGCACACAGCCTCTTCTATTGCTCTCTGAATGCTGATGTTCCTGAAGCACCCAAACATTTGGTGGAGAGAGAGACACAAAAACAAACTGTAGGTAGACATTCACCACTACATCACAGTCTGAAACATGGAACATGTACAAAACATGGACCTATTCTCCGGAACATCACCCTGAAGCTGAGATATAAAGTGTTTCATCCACATGTTAGGGCCTGGTCACACTGGTCAACCATGCCATGTTTGGGCACACTTCAGACATGAAGCATAGCTCGATTGGCCAGTGTGACTGCAAGTACACCTGGGCAAGTGCCTGGGCATGGTTTACTTCCCCAGCTGGGCATGCTTGGGGGAGGCAGGCCAAGCCACTGCCCAATTCATGAAAGAGTGAGTGCACACTTTGCATCATGTATGATATATGGTCGCCGTGACCACTCCTCTCAATAATCATTTTAATCAGCAGGGTGTTAGAGGGCTGTGTTGGTCCAAAACAACTTTACAGAAGCCAAAAAGTGAGTAAAGTTGTAACAATGTTCTCCATGTTCTCTAATCTGCTGACTCTGATGAAACCGCATCTTGTAAACAGACGCTTCACAGTGACGTCGGCGACTGTGCATGTGCCGGCAACCGTGCTGAAGGCTGGGTCATACTGTAGTAGTGGGACTGCTGGCCGTACTGCCCTGGGGGAGAGTGACACTGCCGGGATGAATTGTGCTTGAGTACAGCACGGTTTGAATGGCCAGTGTGACCACACCCTTAGAAATGCTGGCTCAGCCTAACTTCAGTTCACCTAAATAGAGTTTATAATAACTGGTTATAATAACTTTTCCTCTGTTCAGTGTGTGCTGACAGAGGAATGATCGATCCGGACTGAAACCATGGTTTGAACCAGGTGTTACCAGAACCACTTGTTGATTTCTGTTGCCTTTACTCCCTTTGCTTAAGTCGGGTGTCCCAGACTTCATGTTCTGGTTCGACCCCTTAGATCCAGAGTCTCATCTTTGGTTAAAAGCTGATGCCAAATCATATTTAGAAGTTTTCCATTATTGGTGCCTGCAGAACCCCCCAGGTTGTCCTCCTCCTCTTCCTTCTACTGAAAAGAGTTTGCGCATGGAGCAGTTTGTGGTCTTCAACCTGAGTTTAGAGTACCCCCAGCCCCACCCCCACCACACACACACACACACACACACACACACACACACACCCTCAGACTTGATCTGACTGGTGCAGCATTGTCAGTGTGTACATTGAGTGATGATGCTCTTTACCCTGACACCATGAATTATTTATTCAGATCAGGTTGTCCTGGCTGTGAGGGGAATACCTGATATGCTGGTCCTCCCGCTTGATCCAGAATCCACTCCACACTCTTTTTGTGCCAATAGCAGGAGAGAGTTTGGGCAGAGACCTGAGGCCAGGTGTGACCAGGTAAATACTGTTTATATGCAGACAAATCTCAATGTTTGTCAAACTTTCTGATCCACCATATAAAATCTGATCCATCTAGTCAAATCTGGTGTTACGAGTTAAAAAGTCTTGATGTTTGGAGTACAAAGTGGAATGAAACCAAATTAATCCAGAAGTTTCCATATTGAAGTTGTGATTTTACAGAATAAAAGTATGATGTCAAGAGAACCAAGTTGTGATGACACTGTAATATTTCTTGTAGTTCACAGTTCTGTTCATGTTTCTCCTGGTTTACATTTATTATTTTATTTTGAATATTCTTATTGTGATGTTTGCACCTAACCTTTTTTCTGCTGTAACCCTCTAAGTTTACTCGTTGGCGCACCAATCAAAGATAATCTGATCTGTAGGTTATGATGTTTCTAGATAAAGCTTCTACAGTTACAAAGTTTGAGTCATGGTGATACAAGAATTAAGTCTTTGTGTTTCAAGATCAAAGTTGTAACATTACAAGAACAGCTGATCTGTGTCAATCAAGTTTATTCAAAATTTACCGCACATTTAATGGCCAGGGTTAAGTTAAAAAATATCATCAAAAGATTGAATATGCACTCAAAAAAATGAGACTCTGAGTTTTAATCAATGTATTATATCAACTGGTCCTATGCAAATGTATTAGTTTGGTATATAGCTATAACTTTAGAGTCAACTAGGTTGAACTTGAAAATTTCTCTTATAACCAACTCAATCTATTAAGAGTGTGAGAATATATTATTTAACAGGGATGGCAGGCCTCTGTAAAGGTTTTGGTACTGTCTGTCTATTTACTATAACATTTTACAGTGTAAAATAAACCTCAGAGCTTCTGGCACATGGTGACCTGCTCAGATCTATATCAGGAGAAGTGGAAAACATGTTTTCTGTTATTGATTTATGACTACAGTAACTTTTTCCACGGAAATAGGATGCCATTTAACGAAGTTTTTGTTCAGCTCATGTTTGGCCGCTGTGAATTGGTGCAATAACATTTTATTAGTTTTCCATTTGTCTCCCTGTTCATCCTAAATATATTCATAACCATTTTTAATAGTTTCTCTATTTTCAGTAATTTATAAGTCTATCAAATATTTGCACTCAGAACTCTGCTGAGTGCAGTGATGCCTCATTAAAGTGATGAACATAATGAAGTGTCTCCTTCAGGCTCATACACACGCTGCATAATCTTATCCAAAGCCATTTCTCTCTGTCACAGTGTGATCTGTGTTAAAACCCACAACCTCTCCTCTTCCTTTCGTTATTTTCCAACACAGGAAATGCAAACTGTTTCCAGATTAATCCAAAACCAACCTGAAAAGAAGATTAGCTCTCAGTGAAATACAGCTCCATTTAAAATCTTTTTGAAAAGACAGGTCAAACATTAGTGTTCTGTCTCTATCTTTAGAAATGAGGGACACGAGGATGAAACACAAAAAGCCTAAAGAGCATCTTGTAGGTAAAGAAAAATGTTTGGATTAACACTTAACACACCATTATTCCTCCTAACCCTGCCCTATTCCTTCTCTTCATCTTGTCTAAAAGTCCCATCATTTTGATCCTGAGGGCCCTCACATGTATAGGAATACAGATTTTCTCCTTCTCATGAACAATAGTGACAGTTTCATCCATGTTCATGTTAACATTAAACTGAGGAGTTTTCGGCAGTTTCTCCCCTTGATGACGTAACAGCACAATGCCGTTTTTTAATGCAGAAATTTAAAAAAGCGATCAGAAACGTCTCCAGCAAACTCTGTGGTTCACTAATTTCAAAAATTCCCTCTGAACATTGTTTTTGAGCATCTTTCCTATGATTTTATTCAAAGTTGTGTTTAACCTGCAATATGCTCTTTAAACTGGACTTTTGTGGTCCGTGTTGGTCCAGTGTTAATTAATACTTAATATTTTCTGTGTCTCAAAGACTTAATCTTCAGAAACATAGGCCAAGTAAATCTAGATGTGTGTTGCTCTTTGAAAAGAGAAATATTGGTGTACCCAGATGGTTCAAGTTCATCCAAGAAATCATCACCTGAACCTGAGTCTACAGCTGCGACTGAATACTGAACAACTTTGACTGATAACCATTCATTAATATGTAAAGGGCCTGTGTTACATCATCCTGTTTTTTGCATTTTGCTTTGTATTTCAATAACCCACTGCACAAATCCTCACTGACTCTGACCAAGCAGGTGCCACCGTCCACATACAGCTCTATGTGAAAATAAACTGCAGTCCCCTGAATATCCAGTTGAATACCCCCCCCAAGACTCTATGTTAAAAGAAACAGCAGTTCCTTGTGTGTCCTCTAGAGCCTTTCCCCAACAGTGAGTCCATCTCTTAGTCTATTAGTCTCTTTGTCAGCTTTGCTCAGCTCCACCTCCAATGGAGTCTGATCCTGATAGTCTCTGAGATCTCGGATTGTTTAGCTGTGAGAGGTTAACCCCTCTCTCCTTTGCCTCCATCTTATTTTCAACTGAGAAACTCAAAGCAACAAAGAGAGCATCTGAACAGAGAGCTCTGCCTCCTGGATAACCCTGACCATGAGCTCTGAGGATTAATACAACATGTTTTTACAGAATGAACAGAAAAGGAGGTGAAATCCTGAAGAGGTGCACAGTAGAAACAGTGAAAACTGATGAAAGAGGAGCAGAGAGGGGTAAATAAAAGTCAGTTGGTGTTTGAAAAGTTCAGAGTGAAGGACGGAGAGACAATGCTTTCTGTGTTTGTTCATTCTGGGATAATGTGAGCAAACAAGATAAAAAGCTGAATACATTTTTTCAACAAAGACCGTCAAATAGGACATGACTTTAATATGACCTGTTTTCATTTTCCAAAAGGGGGCGCTGGCTAAACTGAAAAGTGAGATCATCAGCAGGGATCAGGCAATAATTTATTGTTTCATAAACCTAACTGCTGGTTACTGGCTGCATGTGTTACTGTCACTGAACAACACAGACTTCCCAAACTCAGCTGCTGTTTTTCATATTTTTTCCTCCTGGTCTACTGGAGCTCTCCTACCAGGTGAACGCATGAGGTGTCCTTAACTAATACTTAAACCAGTTGAACTGACTCCTTTGGATGTGAAGGAGTGGCTGATCTGTGGACCGAGATCGAACACTCTTTGGAGGAAACTCGTCACCACAGCATGGGAAGGATAAGGGTTTCCTTCCTCTGTGTGACTCTATTGGTCTTGTAATCCACACTGATAACATTTTCTGATAGATTTACTTAAGAAAATTTAGGCAACTTTTGCAAAATTTATTTATGTTGCTGAGGCAAGATTGCTTCTTGTCTAAAACCACTATTTTTTTTCTTTATCACAAAAAATAAAATCCAAGTAAAGTTAACTGAGTTTTGTCAAGTACATTAAGCAAAACTAAACTTTGTACAAATCGTACCAATTTTTTCAGTGTGTAAAATGAACTTGTCAGTCAAAGGAAATTTTGAGTAATATCACTGTTAATATAATATAATATACCACTGTTATAACATAACTGCTGGGCCTGGCCAATCTATGCCATGAAGCATAGACAGTCAGTCTACTACATGTATTATGGGCAGCAGGTCGACACTGTGGTGAGCAGGCAGCCAGTCCACACTGGCATGGACGGCCAACATAGACAGCTTGTGCCACCTGTGTGATTTATTCATGTACAGCAGGTTTCATGTCCACTGCCTGACTTCCTCACGCATGGTAACAAGGTTTGGTTGGGAACTAAGTTCATTTTCTGGTTCTAGAAATACCAAATGAAACAGCAAAGATAACAAGATAGTCTCTTGTTGTGTGGATGAACTCAAAAAGATTGCTTCACATCACTTAAATTCTTCCTGGTCCAAAAAACAATCACACTGTCTTGTATTTCCGACAAATATTTTTTACTTTAGTGCTAGATATATTTGTGTGAGGACACTAACCTGAATTTTTATTCTAAATTTCAGGGATTCAATTAAGTTAAATTTACTTCTCCTCAGATGTATTTTTCTCAGTGCATGTTGCCTTAGCATGTACACAACTAGGCCAACCAAACGTCCTCTTTTGTTTACCTTTATGGTGGTAAAATCATGTCCAGGGGATTTGATAAAACTTCCCAAAATGTGCATGTTTTTGTCAGCTTGTTCTACAGAGCATCGATAGTATAACAAAGCAAAGCTGCACTTGTCTACTGGCATTATTCTGATGTACCAACCCGTCAAGATGTTGAGCAGGAAAACATGCTCTGACTGTTTACGCTGTGCTCTCGCAAGAAAAAATGCTGAATTGGACATGCACTTTTACAGACAAACTGCAGATATACACTTGTATTCCTCTTCTCCTTGTGGTTGTGATGGGTAGTATAGAAGCTGGCACCTTTGTGCAAGCTAGAAATTTAAACACCTCAAAATTTGTGTTATAGTAACTAAGATTTTGAGTCATTGCTTACATTTTTGCACAAGAGAAAATATATTTTCATTTTAATTAAGGAAGCCTATTTCTGCCAGTTTAAAAAAAAAAAAAAACTTGGCTCAGATGAGAAATTTTAGTGGGGGCCATATAAAGTCAAAATGTCCGTATAAAAGTTGAAAATTTTAATTAAGAATTAAAAAAATGTAATGTAATTAAGTCCACATATGAGGTAAAAAGTCATATTTTAAGGGAAAATTTTAAATTTAAGATAATAAAGGAAAAGCTTTGAGATTAGTCAAAATTATGAGAAACTATTCATTTTTTTTTCAGATATCAGAAGAAATTTTTGAAAAATAAAAAAGAGGGGTTTTAATTAATGTATGAGTTATGAGGCTACTTTGTGTTGTCTTTGAGTATTTTTAGGTATTTTCCAGGATCTCCAAGAAGCCAGGCAAGGGAGTCCACCTTTGGGGTTTTTAGAATAATGGCACCCGAAAATAAACCCAAATATCCCCCTATGAGCAGAGCAGAGAGCGATGCTCTCACAATTAAAGCTGCTCTGTGAGATCATTTTTAAAATGCTCCATAAGGCTTTCAGATGTGACATCAGTGTTTTTACCATCAGAGATCCACTTCCTGGGTCTCTATGTGCACGTTTATGTAAGTTATTTATCAAAGCAGTCATACCTCTTCTCACCATACTCTGTATTTGACTGTGCATCAACAGACAGAAAGGTTACAAGGGTTCAACTTGAGGAAAAGCTGCTCCATGACCTTTATCACAGCTCCTCATCTGTTCTTCAGCTCTTCATCTTTAAAAACTAACACTTAAATGACTCTTCAGAGGTCACCAGAGGTAAAAGTTGAAGCTGTTTCTAAATGTTCTACACTGATAAAATGACAAAGTGAGCATTTTGAGCACTAGATGGAGCTGCTGCTCCACACACAGCTCCTCCTCTCTCTCTCAACGTCGCTCTCTCCCTCCCTCTCTCTCTCCCTTCTTTTCTCACTCTTTGGGCAGGTTCAGTTGGTGTCTGCCGTGATATTTTCTAAGATAAACTCTTTATTTGGTGTTGGCTGTGATCATGAGGGTATCTGTCATGAGGCAGCGACGCTCTCTGAGCCTGAGCCTTAAATAAAAACTGTGACTGTAGCGTCAGAGCGTGGGGGAGCCTCTGATGGACTAAAATCCAATTTGAAAAGCTCTGATGGACTGTCAGAGCCATCGCTAATTATCCCCAGAACAAAGAGCGCCAATCAAAGTCTACTTCTGTCACACTCATTAGCCTGGTTACTGCCCATTTATTTCTGATGGCTTTTCAGACACAAAGCGTCACAGCTGAGTGTTAACGCCAAGATGAGAGGCTGTCTATAAATACTCCAGAGCCCAGGATGAAATCTGGATCCTGAAGACTGCAGCTGGCAGGAATCTGCTGGGCTTTCAGGTAACACACAGCAGCTGAGGAGTGACGGAGAACAAATGAGGCACAGACGCAACAGTTGTGTTTCTCTCAGCACACGCAGGTGAATGGTCCACAGATTCACATGAACCATGAAAATCAGCCAAGTCAGCTCATAGTTAGTTTCACTGCCTTCCTCTGCATGTTCAAAGCAGTTTGAGACACAACCTGTGTGTTCATCTAGTCTCCAGATCTCTCAGTAAAACAAGCTCATGTGTCTGGCGGGTCGCAGTTTCACAGTGAACACTGAGTCACAAAATCTTCACTCTGTCTGTCTTCAGCAGGGTGAATCTGAAATACGTTGAGATGCTGATGCTGTTTTGTAAAGCTGTTATGAAACTCAGCTACTTTAGGAAGGTTCTCCTATCAGAGAGGAGGAGGAGGAGTGCTAAACAGAGAAGAACCCAGACAAGTATTTCTTCAACCCTGCAGCCTGACTTCACATCGTCATCAAGAGCAGATTCATTCACACATCATCTCTCTCAGACTCACACTATTTCCCCTCCGCTTCTTGAAAAATGTGTTGAATTGTAGCACAAAATAACCTTTGAATCCTAATTTGGAGCCTCAGACTTGCTAAACTGTGAGCTGTGTTTCCATGGTTACAATCAGAGCCGCTTGCTGACAGAGAGGGAAAACAGATCCACATGTGGCTCAACCTGTGGCTCCAGAGCCAGGAGACAAATGGTGTTGAGACCAGCTCAGCAATAGAGGGGTTTCAAGGAGCTTTACTGCAGCATGTTCTCCTCTCTGTCAGTCTGAGAGCTCTGAGAGCTGCTTTCACCTCTACCCACTCAGTGAACAGGGCATACATATCATGACACCAGTGACACCAATCGTGTAGAAATAATACAACAAGAAATGAGATGAGACTTAAGTTTGCATCGAGTCCAAACATTATCAGATTAAAGTTGGAAAGAGCCGTAATCTTTTATGATTTTCGTGGGGCTGGATTTTGAATAGAGTCCATTTTGTGATTGACACAACAAGTTCAAGAAAATTGACATGAAGCAAAACATCAACAACAACAGCAGAACAAACGTTGAAGGCAAAAGAAAGGCACAAAAGCAGCATCTGTCTCATCGGGTTCAATCTCCTCTCTGCTGTTACATTTTGGAACTTTTTGCTTCACTGTAAATAAAAGTCTGATCATTTGTTGAATTTTCTTCAGCTGTGACTCAAAGCTCTGTCCTTAGGGTCCTTTTGGTCCTTATTAAATCCCAGACAAACACGTCAGAGGACTTCCTGTAACATTGTCCTCATGCTTGAGTGGCCCCTCCAACATTTAACAAGAAAACTTTGCCCTGACTTGGACTCAGGTTCATGATCTGTGGGCTGTGGAAAAACTATTACACATCCCTTTACTTGATATGAGCGTAAACAGAGCATGTGAGTAGCCTGAGCAGTGTGTGTGTGTGTGTGTGTGTGTGTGTGTGTGTGTGTGTGTGTGTGTGTGTGTGTGTGTGTGTGTGTGTGTGTGTGTGTGTGTGTGTGTTTGTGTGTGTCTCCTCTAAGAGTCCTTCTGGTTCTGATGCACAACCCTACTCTCCTCAATGTGACCAAAAAACAGTCTGAAAGAACAAAGGAGAGCAGCTGACCTAATGACAACACTATTTCTGATTCCCCCTCAACCTTAAGAACATAACCAGGACTGAACCAGCAGAACCAGTGCTGATCAAAGCAGAGCCGACTCCTGCAGAGAAAATGGGAGGAAGATTTAAGCATCACAAACTCCAGGAAAAGCAAATAGTCTCTGACAGACAGACAGGGCTTTGGTGTTCAATATCAATGACCCCTGAGTCTCTCACGCTCTCTTTCTCTGTACATCTGAGTACATTTGTGTGTCCCTCTCTCTCCCCTCGGGCGTCCTGCTGCTGTCTCCTCACAGCTCTGGTGGAGGACAGTTCAGCTGACTGACTCAGTGTTTTCTTTCACTCCATGGGGACTTGCAGCTAATAGAGCTCATAATTGACTAGTTTGTTGTGTGAAGATGAGCCGGGTCCCGTCTGGGAGCGGCTGCTGTCTCAGCAGTGAGTGGATGCTTGTTGGATGTGTGATGGTGGCAGTTAGTGCGGCTCTCTAAAAATGAAGCACCGCTGAGAGCTGTGGGTCCCTGAAGTGTCCGCGTCTTTAAAGAAAGAGCGCCAGCAGCAGCAGAAAACCAGGACTTGTTGCACTTAAAGAAACAGATGGATCCATATGTTGTAGATCTTTAACACCACAAAACTTTATCTGCTTCTGCAGGAGGAGGACGAAATGGGTCACACTTTGTCCCTTTCTTTTACATCATGCACACAGAGGGTCTACTGATACACATAAGCCCTGAACTGAATTTAAACATACCTGACAATGGAGGCACTCTTACACACAGACCATACAAGGCAAATCCATGTTTCAATGAGTTTTTTTTTTTTTACATTTGCTTAATCTCTTTCACTGGGAAAACACAAACATCTTGATATGATATTGGCATCTTGATACGACTGCTAACTGCAAAAAGGCTTGTGTATTTCACACTCTCACTCACTCAGACACAGTAGAAATGTCTGACAGTGTGATAGTTCACACTCATTCTTCAGATCATTCTGCGCTCACAGAGTTAATGTCACAACAGGTTGCCGCAGGTTGTGTATATAGCCAGCAATCTCAGCTGGTGCTTTCTTTCAATCTTGCAGTTTCACTTCCAGAACTGTGACAGAAAGTGACTTTTTCACATGAGCAGAGGTCTGGTTTCTCTCTCACATCCCAGTCTCCAGAATGAAGTGTGGGCACCTGTGCTTCCGAGAGACTTGTGAGTTCAGGGGTTAGTGTGAGGTCTGTGTTACCCTTTGTTAGCACAGAAACTTTCACACAAAGCATGATAGGCTCCTCCTCCTGAATATAACAAGCGTCAACATGATGTGGACTGTCAGTGCTGCGATTGGTCCGCTGAACAGGATGGTGTTTCCTGAACATCCCCATGGTCTTTCTCTCTGTCCCTCTGTTCTAAGCATCAACATGCATCAGCTTCATTATACCAGAAAATACTAAGATTCACTTTGAGAATGAAGAAAACTTAGACGAACTAGAAATAGACACATCACACTGCCCTCATGTGATTTGGAGGTTCGCTGCAGATCAATGTGAGCATGTGGATACTCCAGTGTACAGAGCTCAAGACTCAGTCAGTCAGGTGTAGAGCAAGATTCCATTAGATTAAAGTGTACTTCAGTAAATTTAACTCCAGATGAACCTGGTGGAATATTAACAACACTTTGGAAATGAATATTAATCACTGAGACTAAAATTATTCTATAAAAATGGGAGTCAGGAGTGTGAACAGCCTCCATACATTCATATTTTATCCTGGACCTCACAGTATGAATCACTTTTTATGTGCGTATGGACTCCATAGGGATTATAGACAGTTACGGGGGAAATCCGCTGCATCTGTCTGCGTTTCGTCTCCGCTGCTGTGCGTGTTGACTGGGTTTGTCAACTCACACAGGCTGCGTGTTATGTCCGCCAAGCCGCAGGGCTGACAGGCAGTTGGTCTCATGAGACCAAGGAGTTCCCGTGCTTCCCACTTCATAGATAAGTTTCTCTTCATTGATGTTGGTCTATAAAACCTTAACTCTGCTGACTCCTGGTGTGCTTCCACTCGTTGTGTCCGTTTATCGCCGTATCCCTAAATACAATCTAGTTTTGACGCAGTTTGTTTTATTTGATAGTCAGTTGCATGTCCTGCTCGATCTTCCCTGCTGCATCAAAGCTGCGTTTTCCAGCAGAAATAGGATTGCTGCCTGTCATTTGGATCTTGCCAGCGTCGGTACGTAGCCGGACCGCAAGTGAACAGATGCATGGACTTGAATGAATCCTGATTGATTTTTTTACCATGACACAGTGAAGACAGAACACAGACGGATGCGATGTGTTTTAGCGGTTAGTGTCTGATCCTTTGTCTCTTTGTGTGTGACATTTTCCCCTCATTTCAGGCTGGATATGGAGAGGAGTGGGAGATTATTAGACACTGAAGTTATCAAAGTTAAACAGTCTGAGCCCTCGGCGTTATCATTATCTGCCTCATTAGCTGGTTAACAACGCTGATTGAGATTTTATTTGTGGAGGCAGCAGCAGAGTTTTTTTTTTTAATTCATTTATCAGACTACAGAAGCTCAGAGAGCTCATAAACAGAAAACTTACTGCTCAACCAAACACACAAGGAAACACAGAAAAACCCAGAGAAGGACAGCTGAACAGAATTCAAGAAAGAGAGTCAAATTAGTGACTGCTGTAGTTAGAAGGGGGGGGGGGGTCTTGAATGGATGAAAGAGGATGAAAGTGAGACTCAGACGTAGAAGTAGGTTGAGACCGTTTACTTGTTTGTCTTTGTCACAAATAATGTAAATAAGGGCATGAAAAGGTGGTGACTTACTTATTAATATAAACATATCAAAGCTGTCCATATCACAAAAACTGTTATAAGCAAAAGTCCCCAAAATCACTCTTATCAAAGGACCAAACATCAAAAATATACCTAAATTCTGAAATGAATATATAAAAAAACTGAATTAAACTCACAAACAAAGCTTTCCTGTGGATCAACACAGACGTATGCGGTGGAATGATGTGCTCTCCTGAGTTGTGACCCTCAAGAAATACCTGAGCTCAGCCACAGAACAGTCACGTGACACAACACAGCCAATGACACACAAGCAAAAAGAGCTGGGACTGAAACTTCACTCTATGGCTAGATGGGACTTAAACTCCTTTTATCTACAAGGTCCATTACAGACGAGAAATACCAAAGAAGCTTTAGTGTATTTGTTCCCATTTTGACTATGTTTCACTGTGCCTGTCCCAACTTAATTGTACCTGTTACCACTAAGTTGCAGTTTCATTGTATCTCTTTCAACTGAGTCAAAGTTTCAGTGTGCCTGTCTTTACTGAGTCTCAGTTTTTACCGTAGCAGTCCCAAAAGAGACTGGGTTTCACTGTATGTCCTCTTTGAGAATCAGTTTCATGGTTCTGTCCCTACTGAGTTTAAATTCACAGAATCTATCTCAAAGTGTCTGAGAGTCAGTGGAGACACATACAGTTCTTCTCGGTTTCAAAGTATCTGTCCCCATTTAGACTCAGTTCCACTGTACCTGTCTCCACTAAGACTAAGTTTCATACAGATGTTCTCAAAAGTTTACATACCCGAGCAGAATTTATGATTTCTTGGCCGCTTCTTCAAGAATATGAATGATAATACAAAAACCTTTCTTTCACTCATGGTTAGTGGTTGGGTGAAGCCATTTCTTAACAAAAAATGTGCTTACACTTTTTAAATAATAGTGACAAAATGATCCTGATCAAAAATTTACATACACCAGTTCTTAATACCTTGTATTGCCCCTTTTAACCCTTTAGGCGCCAGAGTTTTTCAAGAAAATATCCAATTTTGAAATCAATATTTTAAAAGGCTATAACTTGAAAGTAGTTTGAGATAAAGGTACACTGTCAATGAGAAAATTGGTCAGTATGACTCAAAGTCTGTGATGGGAGTAAAATTATTCATCGAATTTGCATTTCGTGACGTCACACAGTGGCGGCCATATTGGAAAATGTTCGATTTTGATATCAAGGTTTTAAAAGGCTGTACTTTTAGATTGGTTTGAGATAATGGAAAACTGTCAACAGTCAATTTGAAACATCTTTAGTATGAAACGAAATTTGGGATGGAAATAAATTTACTGATCTAATTTGTGTAATCTTTCAGCACTGGTCGGCGGCCATATGGAATTGAGTTATTTTTCGTTTTGTCTTGTTCTTGTTATAGGTTTTATTATTATCATTGTGCAATTTTACTTGTTGGTTTTATCCTTTGTGAATCGTCTCTGAATGTCCAGAAAAGCACTTCGTACATAAAATTTATTATTATTA
>RPOG01002832.1:13594-27253 GCA_008086565.1 Thalassoma bifasciatum
GTGTGTGTGTGTGTGTGTGTGTGTGTGTGTGTGTGTGTGTGTGTGTGTGAGTGTGTGTGTGAGTGTGTGTGTGTGTGTGTGTGTGTGTGTGTGTGTGTGAGAGTGTGTGCAGTGACCATCAATGGATGTGTGAAGGGTCTTTTATTGTGAAAGAGCTTCAAAACAGCAGCAACCACACACTGATGTATTTGTGATGTTGATTCAGTCGAAGTGAAAATAAATAAATAAACAAAAAAGATTAAAATCCAGAAAAGTTTCAGAAAAACACGACAGGAAACACGACAGCTGATCAAAGACAGGAAGTGCATTCAGGGTCAACAGGAAACAGCATCACGTGATCTTCAGGTCACTCAGAGCAGCACGGGAACAACAGGAGAAAATAAACATGTGACTCAAAGCTCTGAGACGCCCCCTGNCATCAATGGATGTGTGAAGGGTCTTTTATTGTGAAAGAGCTTCAAAACAGCAGCAACCACACACTGATGTATTTGTGATGTTGATTCAGTCGAAGTGAAAATAAATAAATAAACAAAAAAGATTAAAATCCAGAAAAGTTTCAGAAAAACACGACAGGAAACACGACAGCTGATCAAAGACAGGAAGTGCATTCAGGGTCAACAGGAAACAGCATCACGTGATCTTCAGGTCACTCAGAGCAGCACGGGAACAACAGGAGAAAATAAACATGTGACTCAAAGCTCTGAGACGCCCCCTGGAGGAGGAATGTGAAATAATTACTTTTTCCTTTTGGGACTGTTGATCAACTGAAGTTGTTGATCAACAAGAATGAGAAAGAATTTCAGCTCCAAAGCTTCAACAATGAGTTAAACCACTGTTGTTAAAGAGGATCAAACATCAACCTGAAGAAGACTTTCAGGAAAAATAAAGTTTTTCAGTTTGAACTTTAAATATTTCAGCTTTGTTGTGGAATCAGTTGAATAAAAATTGAACAGGGTTTAAAGATGATAGTTTTTGTTTTTATTTATGTTTAACACATTGTTCCAACTTCACTGGAGTTGAAGCTTTAAATATTAAAAACCAAAGTGACCTTCAAAATAAAGCAACAACACAACAGGGGATAGAAAAGTAAAGCTTTTATTTTGAAAAGTTAACATCAGACAATCACAGACTGGTTCAGACTCGTGTTGGATCTTCTCTGGTCCCTGATGAACCGGTCTGGACCAGAGAAGGACCTGCTGTAGGGTCTGTAGTGGACTCTAAGGTCCTGGGGTCCTGAAGGACCCCCTTTCAGGTTTTCTGTCACAGGGCGGTTTGGTCTTCTTGTTGTTTGACGGCTTCCAGATTTTCTTCAGCCTCTTGGCCCAGCTGCTCCTGGGATCAACACAGAAACTGTCCCCACACACCGAGGTGACCCTGAGGGAGACCAGAGACCAGAGACCGGGGTCAGAGACTGAGACCAGAGACCAGGGACCAGGGTCAGAGACCAGAGACCAGAGACCGGGGTCAGAGACTGAGACCAGAGACCAGGGTCAGAGACCAGAGACCGGGGTCAGAGACTGAGACCAGAGACCGGAGACCAGGGTCAGAGACCAGAGACCAGAGACCGGGGTCAGAGACTGAGACCAGAGACCAGAGACCAGGGTCAGAGACCAGGGTCAGAGACCAGGGTCAGAGACCAGAGACCAGAGACCAGGGTCAGAGACCGGGGTCAGAGACCAGGGTCAGAGACCAGAGACCAGGGTCAGAGACCAGAGACCAGAGACCGGGGTCAGAGACTGAGACCAGAGACCAGAGACCAGAGACCAGAGACCAGGGTCAGAGACCGGGGTCAGAGACCAGGGTCAGAGACCAGAGACCGGGGTCAGAGACCAGGGTCAGAGACCAGAGACCAAAGACCAGGGTCAGAGACCAGAGACCAGGGTCAGAGACCAGAGACCAGGGTCAGAGACTGAGACCATCACTCTTTTCTTCTTCACTGCAAAAACTGAAATGTTATCAAGTCATTCTGTCTTATTTTTAGTCAAATGTGTCTCATTATTCTTGGTTTGAGCCACATTTACCAGACCAGGTCATAAAAATGTTCAAAAATGTTCAAAAAATTTCAAGTTTTTTAAAGACAAAAATGAGGCATCAATTGTTTGTAACAAGTAAAAAAAAATCAGCCAATGGGATAAGATAAAAGATTCTTGTTTTAAGACATCTTTCTAATTTCAAGAAACTTCCCGGGTGAATTCGTCTTATCCCATTGGCTGATTTTTTTGACTTGTTACAAGCAATTTACACCTCATTTTTGTCTTAAAAAAACTTGAAATAAGACATTTTTATGACCTGGTCTGGTGAATGTGGCTCAAATTAAGAATAATAAGACAATTTTTACTACAAATAAGACAGAATGACTTACTTAGATTTCAGTTTTTGCAGTGTGGGGGTTTTTTCTAAAAACTGGACTCATGAAAGTTTGACCCAGAAACAGAGTAAATCAGTGAAGAGCCCCCCCTGGTGGACGCTCTGTAGACCTGAGGTTTCAAACCTGTTTGAGTCCTGACCCCCCCACTTTAATAAATATAGGTGCAGGTAAATGGAAGAAAAAAAAAAAAATTGTGGGGGGGTCAAAGCTGTTCTGATACACAGTTTAGAGCAGACAAGAAATATTTTCAACAAATGTCAGGAACAAGAGCTGAAGTTACGTTTGAGTTATTTGTGACAGTTTTTCAAATGAATTAGGCCTTTAAAAAGTCAGAATTGTAAAAGACAAATTAAGTTATCAGAAAAAGCTCATTTTGTGAAACAAAAGGTCAAAACTTTGAGATAAAGTCAGAAACGTGATCAAAGACGTGAAAGATTAAAAAAGCAAATTAGAGAAATCTGAGATTTGAAGATGAACATAAAAAATTTAGGATGATGAAGTAGAAAAATTTAAAAAGTTCAACATGAGTTATATTTCTCTAAAATGATGTCTCACACACACACACACACACACACACACACTGACCTGAGGGCCTGGACGCCACAGTCCGTCGGCGTCTCCTCCATCTTCCAGATTTTCCTCAGAGGAATCTGCAACGACGTCACGTCCTCACAGCACGCCGTCTGGAAGAGAGCGGCCACGCCATCCAGGACTGACACACACACACACACACACACACACACACAGGTTAAACACTCTCACATACAGGTGTGTGTGTGTGTGTTTGTGTGTGTATTTTAGGGCTGAACAATATGGACAAAATTTCAAACTCTATATAAAAACCAGATATTGACGTAAAAGCATGATGATATAACAGGATGTGTAAAGTGGAGTAAATTGATCAGAGCTCACTGTCACCAACATTATCAGAAAATCACCAATAATCATGAGACTGAGCTTTACCTGCAGGGGGAGCTGGGAAAATCTACATCATTTACATCTATGATATTGGAATATAAGGGTCAATGAGGTGACGTCCCCTTTTTTTGTGTCTGAGTGTAATATTTCCTTCCATCATGAATTGAGTATTTCATCACATGTATTTCTTTATTCTATGAAACCTGTGTTATTTGAACACATCTTTAAACTATTAAAATATAACATGTTTTTTTGTGTTTTGGTTCCTCAAACCCCCAAAATGTCAGGTGGTGCAACCGTCCTGACAAGTATCCACAGTAATTAAACTCTAAAAATTGAATGTCAGTTATTGTAAATGGAAATTAAAAATACAGTGGCATTATTTTATGCTTNTTTGTGACCAAGTGGAAAAGTTTGTAGATTTCTCTGAAATACTGATAAAAAAGGTTTTTTCACTTCATTGGTGACTGGAACAATTTCCATGTCAGGTGGAACAACCAATGTAATAATGTGAAATGTTATTTTAACATCAAATTATTTATCTTATTCACAAATAAAAGAAATGAAACACACAAAATGAAAATGTATGAGTCACTACAGACACTTGAGAGATACTTGCCAATAATTTCACACAGAAAAAATAACAGGAACATATAAATATATTTTCATATATTTGGTTGCACCACCTGACATTTTTGGTTGCTCAAATTAAAAATACTAAAAAATAATGAACCTAAAAACTTTGAAATGTTGGTCAACTACTGAAATCTGTTAGAAAACATAATTCTTCTCTCAGAAATATGTTTTTATCCATTTTCAAAGAACTTTTTAAAAATACTTTTTAGACCCTCTTTTTGTCATTGACCCATCAATATCTTTAATTTTCACGTCTGGATACTGAGACAATATATCTTTGAACCCTTGTGTGTGTGTGTGTGTGTGTGTGTGTGTGTGTGTGTGTGTGTGTGTGTGTGTGTGTGTGTGTTACCTGCGTTGTTGTTCTTCAGGCAGCAGCTGAGGATGAGGAGGATGAACAGAGTCTTCATGGTTCAGGATCAGGATCAGGATCAGGATCAGGGTCAGGATCAGGGTCAGGGTCAGGATCAGGATCAGGATCAGGATCAGAATCAGGATCAGGACCAGGATCAGGATCAGGATCAGGGTCAGGATCAGGATCAGGGTCAGGATCAGGGTCAGGATCAGGATCAGGGTCAGGTCTGAGTCTGAGTCTGAGTTTTCTCCTTTTATTCTCTCAGCATCAGCCTCATCTCTGCTTCTTAGAAAAAAAAAACTTCCTCTTTTTTTTTTTCTTCCTCTCTTCTTCTTCCATTCACAGAAAGATGAAGCTGCAGCTGCTGTTTCTGCAAAAATCTCTAAAGAGAAACTGGCAACAAACCAAACTCATTTCTTTAACGTCACCAACAGCTGAGGAAGAGTCAGTGATGAAATAAAGAGTTTCAGAGTCACAGGATTATAAATTTACACATCAAACTGATTATTCTCAGTTCGTTTAAAAACAGGTTTATTATTATAATAATCTGAGAAAGACTCAAAAACCTTCCAGCTGTTTTTTCATTGGTTCCTCTGAAAAACTCTGAGCTGATTTCAAAATAAAAGCCCCCAAACTGTGCTTTCTTGATGGTCGCCCTAAATCAGGGGTTCCCAAACTTTTCAGCCCGTGACCCCAAAACAAAGGTGGCAGAGACCAGTGACCCCCACTATCCCCAGAGGTGACTGAAGCATAAGAAAACGTGCACGTAGGACACATGCACTAATAAGCGTATCCAAACATGAGCATTATGACAACACAAAAAAGAACAACAGCCTGAAAACCATGTTATGATTTTACATGTAACAGTTTAATATGAAATAAAAGCAGAATATGTCAAAGTTATTTCTCTGTAATTTGTGAACGAACATTGTTGCAGTCGTGTGCAAACTCAATTTTGGTTCAATACTTTCATTTCCACATTAGAACAAGAATAATTCAGTTTAAGTAATAATCATAAACTGTAGCTCTGAGTAAACGTGAACATTGTTGCAGTGAAAGTTAACTTGTTGGGATAAATGTTTCAGTGTTTATCTCACTAATGAAATGGATGGGCACTATGGAGCACAGCAAGTTCATTCTGGGTTTAATTTTGGAGACGGACACTCTGAGATCATCCTCCACGTTCACACAAGATATATATTTATTTTTGATAAATGTCAGGGCCAAGAAAGTCTGTTCACACAGGTATGTAGAGCCAAACAGCGTTAGTACCTGAGTTATGGTCTGGGACAGATGTGGATATTCCCTCTAAACTGAAATCATCTCTTTGGGAACCCCTGATCTAGATGATATTTTATTTTATAAACATATTTATGCAAAATTTGTTTGTTTATTCTAATGGAAATGAAAGTCAGTGGATGAAAAACATGTTATAAACGATGACAAATAGAGTGATGGAGATTGTTAAACTTCAAACCCACATGATGTTTTGGCTCCAGAACTAAAATGTTCAGAGAAGTTGGAGAAAATTCAACTTTTTAAATCTCACAATTTTCACATGAGCCAAAAAAAAAAAAAAAAAGAAAAAGAAAGAAAGAAAGAAAGAAAGAAAGAACATCCTTTTTTCTTTCTTTTTGTCTCTTTTTGACTGGCACAAACAGGCTTCCATAGATTTAACATCAAAATACTGTTTCTTTTTTAACACTACGGATAAAAGTTTAACATTTTTTAAAGAGAAGTAAAAGTAAATGAAGTAAATAAGTTTAATCCTCATCTTTATCACGTGGAAAATAACTGATTTTATGTCTAGTTTTCTAAATAAAAACAGTGACAACATGAGATCAAATGTTTTTTTAAAGAGTTAATTTAACAAAAACAATGAAATATTGAGTTTATTCCATTAAAACTGAAGCTAAATGGAGCAGAAAATAGTCAGAAAGTATTACAGGTGTGTGTGTGTGTGTGTGTGTGTGTGTGTGTGTGTGTGTGTGTGTGTGTGTGTGTGTGTGTGTGTTTCACTGAATAAAAACTTCTTCCTGTTTCTGCTCTTTGTTTGTTTCTGTGAAGTTTCTGAGTTCAGAGAGTTTCACACTTTCATATTTACTGATCACACACACACACACACACACACACACACACACACACACACACACACACACACACACACACACACACACTCTCTGTCCTGTTGTAATATTCTTCATTAAACAGTGGAATATTTCTTTAACTGTGTCAAAACATGTTTTTACATCAGAGTTTCTCAACAGAATTTATGGTCACCAACATGAAAGTGTGGGAGTCGTTCCACTATTTTAAATAATCCACAGACAAAACACTAAAACATGCAGGTTCTGAGTAAATGTACTTTTCCTGAGACTGAATCTAAAAAAATAAGTGAAAAAATGTGAAAAATTCCTCCTAAAATCTAATTTTTCTCCCGTCCCTCCCCCTAACGACCAAATTTAATCCTGAATAAAACATTTAAAATGAAATCTAAATGTTGTTTTTTAGGTATTATTTGTTTCATTCCTGTCTCTTATAACCATGGAAACATTTGCTTTAATAAACATGTTTAAAATAATATTTATTATTCATGGAACGTTTCTCCCACAACATGAACCCTGTGAACCTTTTTACTGCAGTAGAAGAAGAAAACTGTAAAAACTTTAATCTAATCAAGTCATTCTGTCTTATCTGTAGTAAAAATTGTCTTATTGTTCTTAATTTGAGTCACATTCACCAGACCAGGTCATAAAAATGTCTTATTTCAAGTTTTTTAAGACTAAAATGAAGAAAACGTTCATGGGATAAGAAAATTCACCCCTGAAGTTTCTTGAAAATTACAAAGATTTCTTAATACTAGAAACTTTTTTTTCCCCATTAGCAATTTTTTTTACTTGTTACAAGCAATTTACACCTCATTTTTGTCTTTAAAAAACTTGAAATTAGACATTTTTATGAAGTGGTCTGGTGAATGTGGCTCCAATAAAGAATAATACAATTTTTTTTGACAAATAAGACAAAACGACCTACTTATATTTCAGTTTTTGCAGTGCAAGCTCCAATATCTGACTGAAATATTTCCCTCTAAGAAACTGTGTCTGATATTAAGTGTGATGAGATATTTTACCTGAAATTAGAAGAATAAACTTTGTACACGGTAAAAACTGAAATCTAAGCAAGTCATTGTGTCTTATTTGTAGTAAAAATTGTCTTATTGTTCTTAATTTGAGCCACATTCACCAGACCAGGTCATAAAAATGTCTTATTTCAAGTTTTTTAAACACAAAAATGAGGTGTAAATTGCTTGTAACAAGTCAAAAAAATCAGCCAATGGGATAAGACGAATTCACCCGGGAAGTTTCTTGAAAGTAGAAAGATGTCTTAAAACAAGAATCTTTTATCTTATCTCATTGGCAGATTTTTTTTTTACTTGTTACAAGCAATTGATGCCTCATTTTTGTCTTTAAAAAACTTGAAATGAGACATTTTTATGACCTTGTGTAGTAAATGTGGCTCAAATCAAGAATAGTCAGACACATTTGACTAAAAATAAGACAGAATGACTTGATTAGATTTCAGTTTTTGCAGTGTGCACAAGGTAATAGTAAGGCATAAAAGGGAAAATAATAGTAATGATAATAATAATAATAATAATTTTTGCACATAGAATGTCATTAACAACTATAAACACAAAAGAAAAGCAAATAGACAAGACTAATGTTTACAGGCTAAAAAAAAGTGATAATAGTGCAGTGGATGCAGATATTAAATCTGGTAGTTTAACAAAAGTTGCAGAGTGGTAGTTAAATAAAAACAATAAATTAAGGAATGCACATTCTGTGACTACATCAAATAAATGTGTTTATTCATAGAACTGTTCCGGGTTTTGTGCAGAAAAACAGAATGACGGGGGGGAAGCAGGAGAAGGAGAACATCTCCTGACACTGTTGTGGGTAAAAAAAGAGCCAGTTTGGGAACAAAAATATGAACCAAAGTGTCCTGTTGAGAACATGTGTCAGGGACATAATGAAGTTGAAGCTGAAGATAAATAAATAAATAAACATCAAACTAAACAATTCGATCAGTTCAGTCAAATCAATGTTCATAATATAAGCCCATCATATCCAGACAGGAGTGGGATGAAGCATGAGCTTATTGAATCCCACAACTCAATTTAAGGTCAGACTCCTCAAAGGAGGAATGAATGATTTGATTAGATTTCAGTTTTTGCAGTGAAGAAGAAAAGAGTGAATGACTGGAGATCCTGGACTTTACATCATCAAACAGTTTCTAAAAGAACGGGTAGAGCAAAGGTTTGTCCTCTCTTCTCTTTTTCAGATTTTTAGAACATACTTGACCTTGATTGAGCGTCGTAAACGAATCCAAATGAAGTTCAGACCAAAAAGAAACACGTGGAGCCGACAAATCTGCAGAGAGATGCTGTCGAGGCCAAAAAACTCTGAAAGTTTCAAACGAACTGAAGGTGAAAAGTGTCTGTGTCACAGCCTGAGGGAGAAAAAACACTTTACATGTTCACCTGAGGAACACAGGTGTGAGGAAGGACACGCTCGTTAGGAGTGAGCACACCCCTCACATTTCTGCAGATATTTATCTTTTCCTGGGACAACGCTGACAAAATGACACTGACACAATGAAAACTGCTCTGTGTGCAGCTTATATAACAGTCTACATTTATTTCTCCCTCTTAATAACTCAAAATATCAACACTTGTAGCTGAACCCCTCGTCGTCTACTTCTCTGCTTTTCTATTTCTGTGAGTGGAGCTCATTCTTTTTTTTCTAATGTTTAACTTTATCATGAATACAGAAAATAAACCATGTGAACATTGGACAGTTCAGTCATTAATTCACTTTTTCAGTCAGAGGTGAAGTTACAGGAACAAGAGAAGTGAAATTAGAAGTTAATCAAATACATAGAAAAACCATTAAATAAAATTAAGCATGTGAAGAGAATGGTCGTTGTAAATGTAGAAGTAAGAGGCAGCGTCATGATTCTGTGTTTGTTTTTTAGAGAAACTGTGTGTGAACAACGACAAAGGTTAAAATCCTGAGGAGAGAAGAGGAAGTGAAAACTGCAGAAACACTGACGGACGTTTCCTCCAGATTCAGAGAAACTTGAATTCAGAGGAAACAAACTTCAGCTCTGACGCTTCACTTCACTGAAAAACTCTGGACAAATTTAACCCTGAGAAAAACAAACAGGACAACTTTAAGAAACTTTAAGAAACTTTAACACTGCAAAAACTGAAATCTAATCAAGTCATTCTGTCTTATTTGTAGTAAAAATTGTCTTATTGTTCTTAATTTGAGCCACATTCACCAGACCAGGTCATAAAAATGTCTTATTTCAAGTTTTTTAAAGACAAAAATGAGGCATCAATTGCTTGTAACAAGTCAAAAACAAATCAGCCAATGGGATAAGATCAAAGATTCTTGTTTTAAGACATCTTTCTAATTTCAACAAACTTCCCGGGTGAATTCGTCTTATCCCATTGGCTGATTTTTTTGACTTGTTACAAGCAATTTACGCCTCATTTTTGTCTTAAAAAACTTCAAATAAGACATTTTTATGACCTGGTCTGGTGAATGTGGCTCAAATTAAGAACAATAAGACAATTTTTACTACAAATAAGACAGAGATAAAGTAACATTTCTGAGATAAAACGTCAAAATTATGACCTAAAAAGTCAAAACCTGAGATAAAAAGTTTATATGTCTTTTAGATAATTTGAAAGTTGTGGAGGAAAGAGTCAAAATTTGACTTTTCTTCTCTTAATTTAGACATTTCCTCCCAAAGTTTTGACTTTATCTCATGATTTTGTCCGGTCATCTTAAAAATGGACTTTTAATCTGAAAATATTAACTTAGTTATTTAAAAAGACTTCAAGCTGTCACTGATGTTAAAGGGGAAATACACGCTGTTAAGAACTGGGGGAGGGAAACTTTTCATCAGGCTCATTCTGGAAGTTTCTGTTGTTGGTTTAAAAAGAGGAAACACAGTTGTTTGTTTGTTTGTTAATAAACGTTAAATAAATAAATGAATCCAGAGCCAGTTTGAGTTTTCTCCTTTTTATTCGTTAGGTCGTCCTATTCAAGTCAAATAATTAAATTAAAGATCTGTTTAAATATCAAAGCAGAACTAAAAGCCAAACTTCATTTCAAAGGTTTTTAAAAAACAGAAAAACAACCAGAGGAAATGAGAAGTTCGTCCTAAAAGCTCAGATCACAAATGTCACAAACACAAACTCAAACACAGGAAAACGACTGAAGCTACGGATCTTTAACGCCGCTCCACCAGACGGAGCTCCGCCCCCTCCCCCCGGGCCGGGCGCTCGCCGCCTCCTCTGCATTAATCTCTGTGGGGTTTCCTGACGCCGGCTCCAGGGGCTGTGATTGGATGATGTCACCCCGGTGGCTCCTCCCCCTTTAGAAACCGAAGGTGTTCTCGCCGCTGTACGCCACGTATAAAAACCCGTCCTCGTCCTTCTCTTTGTCGTACAGCTGACCCATCGTGATGCTGCGGGGAGAAGAGACGGCCAGATGATGTCAGAGATGATGTCAGAGACGACGTCAGAGATGACGTCAGAGATGACGTCAGAGATGATGTCAGAGATGATGTCAGAGATGATGACATCACTGCGCCACATTCAACCCTAACGACAAAACTCTGAGGAGTTCAGTCAAATTTAGCTTCAGCAAAGTTTTCACAACGAACAGAAACTTTTACAAACTTGAGAGAAAATTTCATCAAACCAACTTTAAAAAGTTTGACTCTGGATCCAGGAGGAAAACTGAAGAAAAGAATTTTTTCTAACTTTAAGACAAAAGCTCAAAGTTTTAAGATGCAAAGTGGAAATTTTGAGAAATGAAAACGAAAGTCTGAGACAAAAAGTCAAAATGTTGAGATAACTTTTCCACATTTGAAGAAATCAATTCAACATCAGAAAAAGTCCAAACTTTCACATTAAAGGTCAAAATTTTAAGATAAAAAGTCAAATTTTTGATTCAGAAAGTCAAAATTATAAGAAGTGAAGATAAAATTATTCAATAAAAGGAAAATTCTGAGGAAAAAAGATTTTCGGGATAAACAGTCAAAGATAAAGAGTCAAACTCTCAAATTCTGTTTATCTCAACCAGACTTACAGAACATAAAGTATATATATTATATTAAGGATATTAGGGATATTAGGGTATAAAACAGTGTATGAAATGGTATAAATGTCTCCTGACCTGGACTGATAAACACAATATGAAACAGGAGATAAAACAGTTTAAATGGTGATAAAAGTGTTTTTGTTCTGACCTGGACTGAGACACAGTTTTGTCCACGAAGAGGAAAGTTTTCTATTATTTATTTATTTGTTTATTAAAACAGGATAAAATGTTTAGAAAGGTGTATAAATGTGTATAAATGTGTATTAATGCGTATAAAGGTGTATAAAAGTGTATAAAAGTGTATAAAGGTGTATAAAAGTGTATAAAAGTGTATAAAGGTGTATAGATGCATATATATGTGGATAAATGTGTATAAATGTGTATAAATGTGTATAAATGTGCATAAATGTGTATAAATGTGTATAAATGTGAATAAAGTGTGTATAAATGTGTGTATTTGTGTAAAAATGTGTATAACTGTGTATAAAGTGTATGTTTTTTTTGCTCTGACCTGGACTGAGGCACGGTTTTGTTCAGAAGAGGAAGGTTTCTATTATTTATTTATTAAGTTATTTATTAAAACAGTATAAATGTGTATAAATGTGTATAAATGTGTATAAATGTGTATAAAGTGTGTATAAATGTGTAAAAAGTGTGTATAAATGTGTATAAAGTGTGTATAAATGTGTATAAATGTGTATAAAGTGTGTATAAATGTGTATAAAGTGTGTATAAATGTGTGTATAAATGTGTATAAAGTGTGTATAAACGTGTATAAAGGTGTATAAAGTGTGTATAAATGTGTAAAAAGTGTGTATTAATGTGTATAAAGTGTGTATAAACGTGTATAAAGGTGTATAAAGTGTGTATAAATGTGTAAAAAGTGTGTATTAATGTGTATAAAGTGTGTATAAACGTGTATAAAGGTGTATAAAGTGTGTATAAATGTGTATAAATGTGTATAAATGTGTATAAAGTGTGTGTAAAGTGTGTATAAATGTGTATAAAGTGTGTATAAATGTGTATAAAGTGTGTATAAATGTGTATAAAATGTGTATTAATGTGTATAAAGTGTGTATAAACGTGTATAAAGGTGTATAAAGTGTGTATAAATGTGTAAAAAGTGTGTATTAATGTGTATAAAGTGTGTATAAACGTGTATAAATGTGTATAAAGTGTGTATAAATGTGTATAAAGGTGTATAAATGTGTATAAATGTGTATAAAGTGTGTATAAATGTGTATAAATGTGTATAAAGTGTGTATAAATGTGTGTATAAAGTGTGTATAAATGTGTATAAAGTGTGTATAAATGTGTATAAATGTGTATAAAGTGTGTATAAATGTGTATAAATGTGTATAAATGTGTAAAAAGTGTGTATAAAATGTGTTTATAAATGTGTATAAATGTGTATAAATGTGTATAAATGTGTATAAAGTGTTTTTATTGTTCTAACCTGGACTGAGGAACGGTTTTGTCCACGAAGAGAAAAATGTTTATTTATTTATTTATTAAAACAGTATAAATGTGTATAAATGTGTATAAATGTGTATAAAGTGTTTTTTTTGTTCTGACCTGGACTGAGGCACGGTTTTGTCCACGAAGAGGAAAATGGCTTTTTCTGAGGGCAGCTGGATTCTCTTCCTGATGATCCACATGAACTGAGCCACAGTGATGTCAGAGGGAACCAGGTACTTCCTCTTATCGATGTCTGTGATCTGAGAGCCGCACACCTTCTCCACGATCACCTGACACACACACACAGAGAAACACACACGTTAGAAACACACACACACAAGATCTGAGAGCCGCACACCTTCTCCACGATCACCTGACACACACACACAGAGAAACACACACGTTAGAAACACACACACACAAGATCTGAGAGCCACACACCTTCTCCACGATCACCTGAGAGTCACACACACAGAAACACACACGTTAGAAACACACACAAGGTCTGAGAGCCGCACACCTTCTCCACGATCACCTGAGAGTCACACACACACAGAAACACACACGTTAGAAACACACACACACAAGATCTGAGAGCCGCACACCTTCTCCACGATCACCTGACACACACACAGAGACACACACGTTAGAAACACACACACACAAGATCTGAGAGCCGCACACCTTCTCCACGATCACCTGAGAGTCACACAGAAACACACACGTTAGAAACACACACACACAAG
>RPOG01002832.1:50459-79522 GCA_008086565.1 Thalassoma bifasciatum
ACAAGGACAACCAGACAAGGACAAACGGACAAGGACAACCAGACAAGGACAACCGGACAAGGACAATCAGACAAGGACAACCAGACAAGGACAAACGGACAAGGACAACAACACAAGGATGACCAGACAAGGACAACCAGACAAGGACAAACGGACAAGGACAACAAGACAAGGATGACCAGACAAGGACAACCAGACAAGGACAAACGGACAAGGACAACCAGACAAGGACAACCCAACAAGGACACACGAAAAAGTCAACGACACAAGGACAACCACACAAAGGCAACCAGACAAGATCCACAAGACAGAGATGACCAGGCAAGGACAAATGGACAAGAACAGTATGACAAAGACAACGCGACAAGCTTAACCAGACAAAGACAAAAATCAAGGACACCCAGACCAGGTCAACCACACAAGGACAACGAGATAAGGACGCAGGACAAGGACAACAAAACAAGCTCAACCATGCATCTGAAGAGTGAAAGAGCAGGTTCTCTGAAAGTACAGAGTCATACACACAAACTGAAGGAACAAACCAACCACTGAACAGCTTCAAGTCTGACAGAAGACAAACAGCCGCCATGTCTGTACTCACCGTGGCAGAGAGCGACCCCTCCCTCCACTGAGCAGGAGGCGTTCCCACATGGGCTGGGCTCACAGGGGTTGAAAGCACCTACAAACACAGAGAAAAACTTTTACTAATGAGTGTTAACATCCAGGGACATCACAGAAACGGCATCAATGTTTCTCATCCCTCCATCCCCATGTCCCATATCTTCTCCATCATGCCATCTATCCTTCTCTGTGTCCTGTGTTTCCCCTTATCCCTCCATCCCCTTATCCCTCCATCCCCCCATTTCCTCCCCATCTCTTCCTCCTTTCCATCCATCCCTCCCTTCTATCTGTAAATCACTACTGTATCTCAAAGAGCATTTTTTCCTACCGCCTGTTAATCCACTTGCTTCGTGCCCTTCTGGTCTCTGAACAGACGCTGGTGTAGCTGCGACGTAGCTGCGTGGAGCAGCCAGTCCTGCCAGAGGGGCGGGGATTCCCGACATGCCACCGGAGGTTTGTGACGACTCCACCCCCTCTGATTCTGTGGTGGTTTCAGTCAGGATGGATGACGGGGGCGGCAGCACCTGTGGGAGATCTTGAGCAGAAAGTCCTGAGGAGGAACCAGAGAAGGAACCACTGCTGCCTCCTGCTCCACTGAGCTCCACCGACCCCTGTCCAAGCTCCAGGGGCGGAGCAGCACCTGGGGATTCATCAGCGGTAAAATCCCCAGACAAGAAAGTGACACTGCCCTCCTCTCCACTGGTAAAGGACCCTGATCCAGATGTTCCTGATCCAGATGTTCTAGACTCTGAAATGAAACCTGAGCCTCCTGAACCAGACAGATGCCCCCCACTCCCCTGTCCTGAGCTGTAGAGTAAAAACCCTGAGGCTTCCTGCCCCCCAGAGGAGGGCGCAGTAAGGTCAGTGAGGCCAGACCCCACAAAGGTTATGTCTGAGTATCCAGAACCACTGCCGGACCCTGCTCCACTAAGAGTCCCAGATCCTGAAATACCCCCAGAGCCACTAAGAGCAAAAACCCTCCCTCCAAGCTCGGACTCTTCCTGGGTCCTTGGTGCAGATGCATCAACAAGTTCACCATCTATGAGTACGATCTGAGGGTTACCACTTCCAGAAAGTTCCCCTGACTGTCCACTCCCAGAGGGGAATCCTGATGGGGTCCCACTGAACCCAGAAAAGTCCATCGTGTTAATGTAACCTGAGAACTGCCCAGATCCTGATGGACCCCCATCACCACTGAGCACTCCAGAGCCCGCCCCCGATGACGGGAAGATGAGGAACTCAGTGCTTCCCTCCCCAGCCTCCTGCAGGCCTCCTGAGCTGGACCCCTCCCCAGAGACACTGCCCTCAGCACCTGAGAAAACCACTGTGATCCCAGATCCATCCAGACCTGATCCAGAGGCATCTGCACTGCTGAAACCTGATGATCCACCAGACGCAGACGTGTCTCCAGAGGCGCCACCAGACATGGAGCCTGATCCAAAGTCTGCTGATCCTGGTCCAAAGTCTGTTGATCCTGGTCCAAAGTCTGCTGATCCTGGTCCAAAGTCTGCTGATCCGGACCCAGCATCTGCTGATCCTGATCCAGATCCAGACCCTGAAGCATCCACAGTGATGGGAGGGATGATGGGAGGACTTACTGCGGTAACATGAATGACAGGAAGGTAACTGATTAAAAAAAGTTCAGAGATGAAACAGAGATCGAGTCAAACGGCGACTTCTTCACCTGGTCTCAGCAGATCAGTGGCTGACGTCAGGTTCAGCAGAGCCTCCTGCACATCCCTGAGGCTCAGTCCAGTTTCATTGGCGATGAGAAGAAAATCCGCTGAAGGGTTGAAACAGTGGGTGAAGAAAGAGCTCAGTGTCAGAGAGACTCAGGTCTGGAGACGTTGTTCAGAGCGGTGGAGAGTTTTACCTCTGAAACAGTAGGCGTCGTATCTGCTGTCAGGATCAGGGAACCCGGTCTGGTTGGGGTGAGCGAACACGGTGTGGACTCCTGACCTCCCCCCTCCACACACGGCGCGGGGGCGGTTGATGGGATAGCGAACACTCCCGTCTGCCAGCCAGCCGGCGCGGCACTTATCCAGACCCCCCCTCCAGGCGGCGTAGAGCTGTCCGGTGGACGCCAGCACGGCGCCCTGCTCACGACAGCTGGTTAGAGCCTCATCGTAGGTGAAACCGTCAGCAGAACCCAGGTGGAAAACCTCACCTGAGGAACAACAGGTGAGAGCAGAGATCATTCAGGTCTGAGACTGTTCAAAGGTTCTTCAGGGTTTATTCATGGTCCATGACAGTTTGTTGGGCTCAGTTTCTAGAGTTTCTGTGTCTTTGTCCAGAAATAAGGAAAAAAAAATTCCTCTGAACAGCTTTGGTGATAGAAGCAGAATCTTTGAACAGTTGCTGTGGTCTTCACTCACCTCTGAGTTCATCGATGTAGCAGTAAACGTCGTACTTCTCCTCCGCCGGCCTCAGACCGTAAGAGCGGACTCCGGGTTGATCCCCCAGGTCGCCTGCACACTTATCCCGCGGAGAAACGATGGGATACCTGGAGAACAGCGGACACGCTCAGGGGTCGTTCAGGACGGAAACGTCTGTACGTGCTGTAGCATCAAACATTTACCTGACGCTCTGGTCCAGCAACCACCCGGCGTCACACCTGTGAAATCCTGCAGCGTACGCCGCCTGCAGCTGCTGTGGAGAGGCCATGATGGCGCCAATGCTCCTGCACGCCAGCTGGGCCTCCGTGAAGGTGAAGGCGTAACGACCTGAGCCGGAGCGGTACAGGAAGACCACGCCTGTGGGAAAAACAAGACCTTCAGCTACGGATGCTCGTTATTGGCTTTTCTGACGATCTTTGTTACCGACACCGATATCACTGAACAACGATAAAAGCTGACTCTAACACCAAACTGTGCAGCAACAAGAAAACATATGAGCTTTTGTGTAAATAACACATATTTTATTAAGATGCCCCATTGGACTCATACATGTATGAAACACACCTTTCCAAAAGTTCACATGGTGCAACATAAGAAAACAAGTTCATCTTAAGTTTTGGAGTAAAGTGTCAATTTGGCCCCAACTCACTGTGTGAGTAACACAATAGTGAACATATAAACAAGAAAGGCATAAAATGTAAATATGTATAATACCTACAAATAATTACCTATACCTATAAACCAATAACAGGAAGCCAGCACGAACTTTCTTCAAAACAAGAAGAATTCACACAACAAGTGACTGTGAGCAATTCTTTCACTGACCTGAAGGAGGCAGCACTGAGGCCGTGCTGGACTGCAGGTCCACGTTGGACCGCGTGGTGACTGGTTCAATTAGTTCTGTGATGAAGCCTGTGGGCAACTCTGTGGGCAACTCTGTGGGCAACTCTGTGGGCAGCTCTGTGGGCAACTCTGTGGGTCGCTCAGTTAGTCGCTCTGTTGGTTGCTCAGTTGGTTGCTCTGTGGTTTGCTCAGTTGGTTGCTCTGTGGTTTGCTCAGTTGGTTGCTCAGTTGGTTGCTCTGTTGGTTGCTCTGTGGGTTGCTCTGTTGGTTGCTCTGTGGGTTGCTCTGTTGGTTGCTCTGTGGGTTTTTCTGTGGGTTGCTCTGTTGGTTGCTCTGTGGTTTGCTCAGTTGGTCTCTCTGTTGGTCGCTCTGTGGGTTTTTCTGTGGGTTGCTCTGTTGGTTTTTCTGTGGGTTTTTCTGTGGGTTGCTCTGTTGGTTGCTCTGTAGGTTGCTCTGTGGGTTGCTCTGTGGGTTGCTCTGTGGGTTGCTCTGTTGGTTTTTCTGTGGGTTTTTCTGTGGGTTGCTCTGTTGGTTGCTCTGTAGGTTGCTCTGTGGGTTGCTCTGTGAGCCACTGCGTGAAGTCGACGGTGGGCCGCTGCGTCTCCAGGTCTCCCACCGCCTCGTTCTCCGTGGTCGTTGTCTTGAAGAATGTCTCGGCGCTCTGGGTCACGGCGGTCACACTCATGTCGCCGCCGCTGCCTTCTTCTTCTTCTCCCCCGGAGCCTGAACCCTCCTCATCAGGAAACTCTGGGGGGGGGGTTACCAGGAGGAGGAACTTGTTAAGAGTCAGTTTTGAGGATGTTCACATCACTTTTTTCAGGCAGACACCAGTTCACTAATTTGACGAGTCAAAACTTTGAATAAGATTCAGAGCTGTACATAAATGTGTTATGAAGCTACTTTGTGGTCTTTGGTAGAGGGTCCTGACTCTTTTTAGTTTTTCAGAATAAAAGCCCCCTGATGTTTAATCATTTATTGCACAGACTGACAGATTCACTGAACGTGACCTGGCGCCCCCTGGTGGCTCTCACCTGTGTAGCAGAAGGCGTCGTAGCGGGACTCGGGGTGGGGGTACCCGGTCTGGTTGGCGTGGAGGTAAACCGTCCTCACCCCCAGCAGCCCCCCCCCACACTGCGGGCGGCGAACACTGACGGGGTAACGGACGCTGCGATCCGCCAACCAGCCGGCGTTACACACGTCCATCCCGCCGCTCCACGCCAGGTAGAGCTGACCCGTGTTGGCGAGCTGAGCCCCCCTGGCCGAGCACGCCGCCACCGCCTCAGAGAACGTGAACTTCTCTGCGGACGTGACGTGGAAAACTCGACCTGCGTGAGCACGGAGAGATTTGGTTTTTTATTCCTCCTGTTTGTGATCAGGGATTAAAAACTAAACTTTGTCTTCGTGCAGGAAGTTTGAGTTTTAGTGTCAAGAGTTCAATAAAAAAATCACAGTTTGGATCCGATTTACACAAAAAGAGAGAACAAAACATTTATGGGTTAAAAATGTCAAACACTGAGATTTAAAAAGTCAAAACTAGGTGATAAAAAGTCTTAAGTCTGGATTTGTAGACAAAATAAGAAATGAACAATTTAGAATAGTAATAAAAAAAGTCAAAATGCAGAGGAAGAAAAAGTCAACAGTATAGAGAGAATATCAAAGAAACATATTTAAAGGTTAAAAATTCAAAACAGGGAGATAAAAATATGAAACTGTGTTTAAAAAAAAGTCCAAATTAGGAGGTTAAAAAGGCCGCAGGTTTGGATTTAAAGACTAAATAAGAAATTAAGAATTTTTACTTTCAAAAGTCAAGTCTGAATAAGGAGAGTGAATTCAATATAAGGAATAAGTAAAATTGAGGTGATAAAAAGTCAAAAGTACGGACTGAATGTCAGATTTCACAGATAAAAATACATATTCATAGGTAATAAAATCAAAATAAGGAGGTTAGAAAAGCTATAATTATGAGATTAATTGCACGAGTGTGAACGAAAAGTCAAAGTAAGAAATTAACAATTTAGAATCAAAAGATAAAAAGTCAAAATAATGAAAGAAAAAGTCAAAAGTATGAGAGAATGTCAAAGAAAACATAATTATGGGTTAAAAACTCAAAACAGGGAGATAAAATTTGAAACTGTGTTTTTAAAAAAAGTCCGAATAGAAGAAAAAAAGGCTGCAAGTCTGGAATTAAAGAGTAAATAAGAAGTTAAAAGACTTTACATTCAAATGTTGAGTCTAAATAAGGAGATTAAAAGTTAATAGAAGGAAAGGAAAAGGTCAAAATGAGGAGATAAGAAGTCAGAACTACAGACTGTGTCAAATTTAAGAGACAAAAATACATATTATGGGTGAAAAAAATCAAAATAAGGAGGTTTGAAAAACTTAAATTAGGACATAAAGTGCAGGAGTGCGAAGGAAAAGTCAAAGTAAGAAATCAAAACACTGAAAGTTAAAATAAGAGGATGAACAGTCGTAAACTCTGAGCAGCTTCTCTAGTTTCCTGTTCTCACCCGTCATCTTCTCAGTGAAGCAGTAAACGTCGTAGGTCTCGTTCAGGTCTCTGACCCCGTAGCTCCGGACCCCGGGTTGGTCCTCTTTATCGCCAAAACAGTTCACACGAGGGTCGTGGATGGGATACCTTTGAGTTTAAGAGAAAAAAAAAACTGTTTTTGACTCCAACAAAGACGAAAATGAAGCAGAAAAGAGTCAGAGCTTTGACATCGAAGACATTTCTACACAAACGCCACAAAAAGTTTCCGGCTCAAACCAAAGGTTCCTACTGTGAAACACGGAGGTGGATCACTGATGTTTTAGGGATGTGTGAGCTACAACTGACAGGAAAATTGTTCTGGATGCAAAGAAAAACCCACAAATAACTTCAGCTGAAATACAGGACTCTCTGAGAGAATGTGGTCTGGCTGTTTCAAGATGTGTTACTCAACCAAAGAGACAAACTGTTAAAAACTACCTTTACAAAAGAAACTATACAAGTGGAGAAATGAGCCAAAAACAGCAAAGAGTAGGAATAAAACTTTGTTTAAGTTGGCAAAAATTGCCAAAAAGCAACAAAATTAGCAAGAAAATTGGGCCAAAACCTGGAAAACACTCAGACAGCAGCAAAAACGGGTCAAAAGTGGCAAAAAATAGGTGGACAGTGACTAAAATGGCCAAAAAGCAACAAAATTAGCAAGAAAATTGGGCCAAAACCTGGAAAACACTCAGACAGTAGCAAAAACGGGTCAAAAGTGGCAAAAAATAGGTGGACAGTGACCAAAATGGCCAAAAAGCAACAAAAAAATGGCAAGAAAATTTGGGGAAAACGTGGAAAAAATTCAGAAAGTAGATAAAATGGTGAAAAAANTAAAGTGAAGGTTCTGGAGTGGCCATCTCAGTCTCCTGACCTCAATATCATTGAGCCACTCTGGGGAGATCTCAAACCTGCAGTTCATGCAAGACAGAGCAAGAATTTACAGGAACTGGAGGCTTTTTGCCAAGAAGAATGGTCAGTTTTACCATCTGAGAAAATAAAGACCCTCATCCACAACCAGCACAAAAGACTTCAAGCTGTCACTGATGTTAAAGGGGGAAATACACGCTGTTAAGAACTGGGGGAGGGAAACTTTTCATCAGGCTCATTCTGGAAGTTTCTGTTGTCGGTTTAAAAAGAGGAAACACAAACAGGAAAGTTTTTGTTATAAGTTTTGTGTTATATAATCATAAATCCTGTCGGGGTTCGTGTAACTATGAGACTGAGCTTTAACTCTGTGGCGCCTCCTTCAGCGCCGCCCGTGTCATGGCGCCGCACTGACCTGGCGGTGTGGTCCGACAGCCAGCCGGCGTCACACTGGTGAAGCCCGTCGTCGAACGCCGCCTGCAGCTGTTCGGGTGAAGCCATGACGGCGCTGTTCAGGCTGCACGCCGCCTCCGCCTTCTCAAAGGTCAGACTGTAGCGCCCCATGATGGCGCGGTAATGAAACACCAGACCTGCAGGGGGCGGAGGAAACAACCAATCAGAGGAAACCGACCCCCACACGCCCGTGAGCTTCACCGCCCTGACGGACGCCTCACCTTGCACCTGCACATGGACCAGGTCGTGGTTGTCCTCGATGCCGTGCTGGACCTCACAGCGGTAAACGCCGTTGTCGCTGCGCCTCAGCTCAGAGATCCTGATGGTGGCGTCCGTGGGGGTCGCGGGGTACCCCACCAGCTGAACCCTGTCCAGGTAGCTCTCTGTGATACGCACCTGACCCCCCAGCGCCACCAGGACGGTGGTGACGTTTTCTTTGGTGACCAGGCTCCACTTGATGCGGTGAGAGAGGGGGCTGATGGGGGCGGCGCCGGGGTCGGGAACCGTGTGATCCTGCAAGAACGAAAAAGATCAGAAATAAAAAGAATCCTCTGAAAACTGAAGCTGCCAAACCACCAGGTCGTTCCCTGGTCATCGTTCCCGCCAACAATTCTCCTGTGAGGGTCAAAAAGCTCAGAGAATAAAACTGAGACGAATAAAACCCTGAATCTGAACCAACGGCTGATGTTCTCATTTCAACCAGAGGGGGCGCTGTTCCCTGGTTCGGATCAATGACTGTATATAGAATAAACAGCGTGGCTCCTCCTGTCACCGTTCTACGTTTTTGAAGCCAAAAAACCCCGTTTCTCTAGCCGCCATTGTGCAGCCAGAGTCTGCGCAGTAGAGAATTTCAGGTGGAGCCGAGTAAAAAAGAGAAATAAAAATATTTATTTCTTCTTCTTCAGAAGGTTTAGTCTCCTTTTGGCTCTTTCCTGAAGTTTCTTATATCCCCGATAAAAACTACTCACGAACGGCAGCTGTCAACTATCGTAAAACGAAACTTATATCACGGTTTTTAACGTCCAATAACTAATGAGAAACTAACTTCTCAGAAAAAAAACACCTGAACACCATGCAGCCAGATGACATCATCATACCACCTTAGAGTAAAGATGAGAGAAACGTTTCTACCAGGTATCGTAATTTTTTTAAGTTTTCCAACTCATATCTGGAATACATGGGGAGGCGGGGCTTATGACCTATACTGCAGCCAGACACCAGGGGGCGGGGCTTATGACCTATACTGCAGCCAGACACCAGGGGGCGGGGCTTATGACCTATACTGCAGCCAGACACCAGGGGGNAAAAAAAAAAGCTTTAAAAAGATTTCATTAAAGTAATACAGCGGCTCAATGTGGGTCGTCATGACAACGGAGGTAAACAACAGCCTGGTGCTGCTGCACGCGGAGGAAAACGAAGGAGCTGCTTCCTGACATCAACTCTTCCCTGGATCCAGTGAGATCACTTTAATTTTTGATTTTTGGGCCTGGTATAGCAGAGATTTGTTGTTGATCAATCATTCTTCTTTGAACTGGTTTTCCTTTTTGGTTCCCTGTGGATTAATGGACTGATTGGTGCTTAAAGACTCTCGTGGCAGACAGATCGCTCCTGCACCGACCAACTTTGATTTAATTTAAAAGACTCTTTAAAGCCAACTATCTTTGCTGTTAACTTCTTTTTGGTTCAAAAAGGACTTTTAACTTCTTTAGGAATCATGAAGGAGCATTTTAGGGCTGTATTTTGTCTTCATTCAGTCTGGTTCTGTGCCGTCAGGTTTAAATGTCATTAAAAACCCGTCGCTGACTTATTCCTAACGGAGAACATTCACTAAACAAGTCTCAGTCTTCGACGTCTCTGCTGTAAGAGACTGGTTACTCACTGGCCCAGTCCGTCCACGTCACCTTTTAGTATCAGCTTTACTCTCTTAGAACCAGGGTAGAGTAGGTACTAAAAACTGGCGTCTGACGCGTAGTACCGCGCTAATGGAAACGCAACACAAACTGAGTAGAGGAGAGTAGAGTAGAGCTGAGACGAGTCAGTGGAAAAGAGACGTAACTGGTTCGACTTAATTCTAATCATTTTGACTTTTATCTCATAGTTTTAACCCTGTGGTCATAGTGGTCACTACAGTTACACCTGTTTAAAACTTATTTCCTCCTAAATTCAATTGTTCATGTGGTGGAAATTCATATTAACCTGTGTCAGGATATTTTTATTCTTCTTAGGGCCTGAAAAATGTTTTCAAATTTTTTTGCAAATACATATATACACAACAGAGTATATTTTATATATAGCTTTTGGTTGTGTGTGGTTTTTTATTCGAGTGCATTTTTTTGTTAACAGAGGCTGACGGTTAATTTTATTAATTATTTTTGATTGTGTTGATTACCTCATACAGATTTTTAAAATGTCTTTTTTGTAATAAACTTCCAATTTTGAATATTATTAAAAAATAGAAGGTTATGTACCTTTAAAAGGGTGCACTTGCACGATTATCCTATTATTATTAGTTGAAAATGGTATCAAAATGACAAAAATATCATTTATTGCAATAATTTCTGGGACAATTTATCATCCAGCAAAATTTGTTATGGTGACAGGTCGATTATAGACAAAGATTTGAGGGTGAAAAAGCGTATAAACAATAAATTTTTCAGTGTTAAAATGGGTGAAAGAGTTAAAATGTTTCACAAAGCATTAAAAAAAGATTTTAAATGTATATTAAAAAAATAAATAAAAGGAATCAAACAAACGAAAGTCATATTAACATTAAGATCACACCGTTAAATGGTGAATGCTCACTTACAAATATTTGAATAAAAAATAGAAAACTTTTTTTTATGCTTTAAGACAATTAAAAACACTCAAGGGAAAAATTCTGACTTTCATAATTCATGCATCAGAGGATTAACGTGAATATTTTTACTTTCTGACTCAAATTTTTTTTTGTTTTTTAAACCCAGAATTTCGTCTTGTTTCTCCTGATTGTGTCTCGTAGTAACTTAACTGGTGTAGCTCCGCCCCTGAGGTGGCGTGAAGCGTGTACGGTGGTTAATGTGACAGATCCCTGAGCTCTGATTGGCTCAAAACTCAAACCTGAAACTTCACCAGAGTCTGAACCAGACGTGACGTGAAGTTTACACTCAGCTGCTGTCACACAGGGCGGCGCCAGGTAAAACAGGCCTCTGTGTGTGTGTGTGTGTGTGTGTGTGTGTGTGTGTGTGTGTGTGAGGGGGCAGCGTCAGCCTCTAAAACAGTCGGTTTATTTGTGAAGCACAGAAGAAGAAGAGGGCGGCGTCTCCTCTGACCTGAGCTCACTCTCTGACTGTAAACACACTTTAACTTTCTGACGTCAAACCACAAACAGCTGTGTGTGTGTGTGTGTGTGTGTGTGTGTGTGTGTGTGTGTGTGTGTGCGTGTGTGTGTGTGTGTGTTGTTTAACCTGTGGGTTTGGCCCTCACATAGATTCACCTGAAATATCAAGTTAATGATTTTAAAAATGACTGAACTAAGTTTTATTCTTTGTTGAATCCTTATCTTAAAAAACTGTATTTTCTACTTTTACTTTCTGTAATATAAATGTAGTTTAAATAAAAAACTCAGCGTCTTAAACATGAGTGAACAGTTTCACTTTAACCTGCAGAAACACAAACTTACAGTCAGGAGGAAAAAACAGAAACTAAAGGAAAGATTTTTTCATAAAGACGCTTCAGAGAGGAAACAAACTGTGACTCATCCTGTGGTCGAGTGGAGAAAGTTTAAAAAAAATGTATTTTTTTATAAAGAAAAACTTTGATTTTTCAAAGTCAAATAATATGGATTTGTTATTTTTCTCACTGCAAACATAAAAATCAGGTTTGAAAGCAGTGGTGGGGTTGGGTGGGGGATGAAAAACTTGGTGTAAAGTTTCGTCTTTGGAGACAAAATGTAAACTAAACTTATTTCATGGAGACAAAAGCAAAAGCTGAAGTAAGAAACTGACCTGTTACACTGTTAAACTGAAATCTAAACAAGTCATTCTGTCTTATTTTTAGTCAAATTTGTCTCACTATTCTTGATTTGAGCCACATTTACTAGACCAGGTCATAAAAATGTCTCATTTCAAGTTTTTTTAAGACAAAAATGAGGCATCAATTGCTTGTAACAAGTAAAAAAAAATCAGCCAATGGGATAAGATAAAAGATTCTTGTTTTTAGACATCTTTCTAATTTCAAGAAACTTCCCGGGTGAATTCGTCTTATCCCATTGGCAGATTTTTTTTTGACTTGTTACAAGAAATTTACACCTCATTTTTGTCTTAAAAAAACTTGAAATAAGACATTTTTATGACCTGGTCTGGTGAATGTGGCTCAAATTAAGAACAATAAGACAATTTTTACTACAAATAAGACAGAATGACTTGATTAGATTTCAGTTTTTACCGTGTACAAAGTTTATTCTTCTAATTTCAGGTAAAATATCTCATCACACTTAATATCAGACACAGTTTCTTAAAGGGAAATATTTCAGTCAGATATTGGAGCTTGCACTGCAAAAACTGAAATATAAGTAGGTCATTTTGTCTTATTTGTCATAAAAAATTGTATTATTCTTTATTGGAGCCACATTCACCAGACCACTTCATAAAAATGTCTAATTTCAAGTTTTTTAAAGACAAAAATGAGGTGTAAATTGCTTGTAACAAGTTTTAAAAAAATTGCCAATGGGGAAAAAAAATTCTAGTATTAAGAAATCTTTGTAATTTTCAAGAAACTTTAGGGGTGAATTTTCTTATCCCATGAACGTTTTCTTCATTTTAGTCTTTAAAAAACTTGAAATAAGACATTTTTATGACCTGGTCTGGTGAATGTGGCTCAAATTAAGAACAATAAGACAATTTTTACTACAAATAAGACAGAATGACTTGCTAAGATTTCAGTTTTTTCAGTGAGGAGCCAAAACAAACACTGAACCAAAATTCACTGATGTGTCCTTTTGGGAACCAAAATAAGCAGAGGGTGAGATCTTTGGAGCCAGTTATGCAGAAGTTTCTTACAGTCGTTGCTTTGAAAAAGTTGAGTTTATGACACTGTATGATGTACTAACGGTTGTGCATAAGATTGTCCACCGTTAGGACAAAGAACAAGCCAATTTCTGACGAGAGGATGAAAACTGAAAGCAATGACGTTGTTGAAACGCTATATAAGGTTGAAAGACAATTGTGTTTTTGGTCCATCTGTCTATCTGATGTGTGTGAGCTGTGATGTGCTGAATCTTCAATAAAGATCCCGCAAGAGGCTGCAAGTTGACTCTGCGTCCGAGTCGTTCATATCTATGAAATAATCTCGGAAAATCCTCAACACAGCCCCGAGCACCTGCAGCGTCACTGGGACAAACTGAAGAGAAACTGATTCTGCAGGTAAATGAGAATCTTTCTGTGTCTGAGTCACAGACGCTGTCGTAGCCGCTCAGTTTAGCTCCTCCAACTTGATTTAATTTAAAAGACTCTTTAAAGCCAACTATCTTTGCTGTTAACTTCTTTTTGCTTTAAAAAGGACTTTTAACTTCTTTAGGAATCATGAAGGAGCATTTTAGGGCTGTATTTTGTCTTCATTCAGTCTGGTTCTGTGCCGTCAGGTTTAAATGTCATTAAAAACCCGTCGCTGACTTATTCCTTTGCCTCTTGTAAGTGATTTGTTCAGAGTCAGAAGCTGCAGAGACGACATTCTCTGACCAATGAGTGACCGGCAGTCCGTCCACGTCACCTTTTAGTATCAGCTTTACTCTCTTAGAACCAGGGTAGAGCAGGTACTAAAAACTGGCGTCTGACGCGTAGTACCGCGCTAATAGAAACACAACACAAACCGAGTAGAGGAGAGTAGAGTAGAGCTGAGACGAGTCAGAGGAAAAGGGCCATAAAGGACACCCAGAATGCATTGCACATTTCAGCAGATAAACATGGCGTCAAAGAAGACGAGCTACAAATGTATTTTCTTTGTTAATGGAGATATAAATATTATGAAAACCATTGTATTATCTTAGTTTAGACCCATTTTATGGATTATTTACCTCGTTGTTGCAGAACATTTATTTTTATTTTACCATCTCGGTGTGTTGTTCCTATTGTTTAAGTTAGTAAACGTTACAAAATGGTCATTTTTCTCCGTGGTAATGTAATTGTTTATCAAGATAACAGCCTATATAACAGGCTTGTGCCAATAATGGTATAAGATGACCGGGCTAATCTCAAAAAGATGCAAAAGACATAAACACAGCTGCAGACTGGATTGTTGCTGATCCTGTAAACGCCTCCGCTTCTTCTTCTTCTTCTGAATTGAGAGACTGAACACTGCTTTGGTATAATGCTGCCCCCTACAGTCTGAAGATGTATCTGCATTTAAGGGGTGTCCCATTTCTAAGTCACTAAATAAACCTGAACACTTGGATTAGAGGGCTACAGAGATTGAAGGTTAATATTGAGGGTTTAGATTGGCTGTTTGTCACCATAAAAACTCCTGCTCTTCTCCCAGAAATGTCCTGAGTCCAGCGTGATAATAATAATAATAATAATAATAATAATAATAAAACAGGTGAAGCAAACAAACACCGTCACAGGTACAGAGACCCAGAGACAACAACTGAGCAGATTATTCCTAAAAAACTAACATTTCACCTTTTAGGAAAATCCTGCAGACCCTACCTTCAAGGATCTACAAACCACTGTCCATTTATTTCACCATAGTTTCACAAAAATAGTCATAACTCATTTCTTATGCAAATACCATGGTGTGAAACCATCCATGTGCTTTTTAATTAATTCTATAAGAGGAAACCAAAGTTCGGACAAAATAACTTCAGAGCTCAGGTCAAAAGTTAAAGGAGGTTTAAGAAACTATTGTTCACAGAAACTAATGTTTGTAATATCTGTTTATCTTCATGTGACTGCATCAGCAAAAGCAAATTAAGTATAATTTAATTTAAAAAAAGGAAAAAAGGAAAAAGTGAAAGTTTGTTTCCTGTAACTCTGGAAAAAGAAAGTCAGAGTCAAAACGTGTTTCTGAGGGAAAACAGCGTCTGACACACGCCGGGTCCAACGTGTCGTGTTTTTACACGTGTGTGTGTGTGTGTGTGTGTGTGTGTGTGTGTGTGTGTGTGTGTGAGTGTGTGAGTGTGTGTGAGTGTGTGAGTGTGTGTGTGTGTGTGTGAGCTGCTGTTCACACTGAGCTCATTGAGCATCTGTGGCGTCAGCTCTCAGGGACCCCGGGTCACAGCTCACACACACACACACACACACACACACACACACACACACACACACACACACACACGTTCACTTCTACAACATTCACTAAAGACTAAAAAAATCACTTTTTTTTCAGTTTACATGAATAAAACAGAAACAGTTTTTCCATCAAAAATCAGTTTGTTTCAGATTTATCTTCAGTAAACAAGAACATTTGGTGTAAGATTATAATTAAACATGCTGATAAATTTCTAAACCTTTACAAATTCCATAAAAACAGGACCCTGAACTCTCTGAAGGGAAAACAAAAACCCACAAAAAACATTTAAAGTTCCTGCTCCCTTCACATTCTTCATGTGACACTGCACAAACTCAAATATCAGAAAGTCATTACGTCTTATTTGTAATAAATTTGTCTTATTATTCTTGATATGAGCCACGTTCCACTGATAAGTCCAGGAAAATGTCTTATTTCAAGTTTTTTAAAGACAACAATGAGATCTGAATTATTTATTAATGGTAAAAAAAATAAAAAATAAAAAAAAAGTTACTCATATTAAGACAACTTTCTAACTTTAAGAGACTTCTCAGGTTAATTTTTCTGATCCCATTGGCTGATTATTTTGATTTGTTACAAAATTCAGACCTTATTTCTGTCTTTAACTTGAAATGAGACGTTTTTATGACCAGGTTTGGTAAAAGTGACTCAAATCAAGAAAAATCAGACAATTTTGCTCAGATTTCAGTTTTTGCAACTTCTTCTTTTTTTTTTTTTTTTAACCAAATCTTTTTATTAGATGTTGCAGACTGTACAAAATGGTGTTGTATAATAGTAATTCAAGTCTTCTGCATTTAACAAACATGATATCATCAGAAAAATACTAGAGAAAGGTCAAATAAAACAGGGACAAAGTCATATTACAAGTTTTTGCTTCTACTTCTAATAAAACTTCTCTCAAAGTTTTGTTCCTGTAACTTCATAAACTGATTGATATAAAAGTTTCTTGTGTTAATTTCTTTGTTTATTAATGACTGAGATGTTAAAATGTTCCCGTGGTTTGTTTCTATATTTATGATAAAGTTAAACATGAGAGAAAAATCCTTCAGCTCCACTTTCAGAAACAGAAAAACAGAGAAACAAAACTTTCACATGCAGGAGAAAAAAAGTCCAAATGAGGACCTCTGAGAGGACTTCAGAGGAGCAGCAGAGCCTCTTCACACGTTCAGACTTTTGAAGATGACGATAAACAGGTGTGTGTGTGTGTGTGTGTATGTGTGTGTGTGTGTGTGTGTGTGTGTGTGTGTGCTTACCTGGTGTTTTCTCTCCTCCTGGTGTTTTCTCCTCCTGCTGTTTCCTCCTGCTGTTTTCTCCTCCTGGTGTTTCTCCTGCCGGTGTTTTCTCCTGCTGCTGTTTCTCCTCCTGGTGTTTCCTCCTGCTGGTGTTGCCTCCTGTGAGTTGAGGATGTTGGCTCAGAGCGAGATCAGGTCAGACCCCACAGGAAACAACCAGCCCGCCAAAATAAAAGCTCACAGTCTGAGGCACACAGCTGAGGCTGAGCTGCTCCTCAGGTGGAGCCTCAGGTTTATATGTGCAGGCGGGTGTGTGTGTGTGTGTGTGTGTGTGTGTGTGTGTGTGTGTGTGTGTGTGTGTTGAATTATGTCACCTAAGCTCCATGTAATCACCCCACCAGGACCACGAAATCTACACCAGATTTATTTCAGATCTGCACTGGACATTAGATATAAACCAATTTAAAACCAGATTCACACCAGATTTACACCAGATTTACACCAGATTAACACCAGAGATACACCAGATTTACACCAGAGTTACACCTAATTAACACCAGTTATACCACATATACACCAGATTTACACCAGAGTTACACCAGATTTGGACCAGATCTACACTAGAAAAATACCAGATCTACACCAGATTTGGACCAGATCTACACTAGAAATATACCAGATCTACACCAGGTCAGTACTGTATCTGCACAGATTTACATTCAATCTACGACAGATTCTAACCAGATCTACTTCAGATCTGAACCAGATCTGCACCAGACTCACAATATTTTTACACCAGATCTGTAGTAGAATTATTTTAGATCTAAACCAGATCCACAATCCGTTCTCAACAGATTCACACCAGACGTGCTCCAGACCTTCAGCAGAATTACACCAGCTCTCACTGGAGTCAGATCTGCACTAACTCTACACCAGATCTGCACTAACTCTACACCACATCTGCACTAACTCTACACCAGATCTGCACTAACTCTACACCAGATCTGCACTAACTCTACACCAAATCTGCACTAACTCTACACCAGATCTGCACTATATCTACACCAGATCTGCACTAACTCTACACCAGATCTATACCAGATCTTGGTTACACTTAAAGTTAGTTAGTTAAACCTGATCTTGGTTAGAGTTAGTTAAAGTTAGTTAGTTAAACCAGATCTTGGTTAGAGTTAGTTAAAGTTAGTTAGTTAGTTAAACCTGATCTTGGTTAGAGTTAGTTAAAGTTAGTTAGTTAGTTAGTTAGTTAGTTAGTTAGTTAGTTAGTTAGTTAGTTAGTTAGTTAGTTAAACCAGATCTTGGTTAGAGTTAGTTAAAGTTAGTTAGTTAAACCAGATCTTGGTTAGAGTTAGTTAAAGTTAGTTAGTTAGTTAAACCTGATCTTGGTTAGAGTTAGTTAAAGTTAGTTAGTTAGTTAGTTAGTTAGTTAGTTAGTTAGTTAGTTAGTTAGTTAGTTAGTTAGTTAGTTAGTTAGTTAAACCTGATCTTGGTTAGAGTTAGTTAAAGTTAGTTAGTTAAACCAGATCTTGGTTAGAGTTAGTTAAAGTTAGTTAGTTAAACCAGATCTTGGTTAGAGTTAGTTAAAGTTAGTTAGTTAGTTAAACCTGATCTTGGTTAGAGTTAGTTAAAGTTAGTTAGTTAGTTAGTTAGTTAGTTAGTTAGTTAGTTAGTTAAACCTGATCTTGGTTAGATTTAGTTAAAGTTAGTTAGTTAAACCAGATCTTGGTTAGAGTTAGTTAAAGTTAGTTAGTTAAACCAGATCTGAACCATCCTTTCTGAAATGATGATGTCATCACTAAGGATGCTCATACTGATGGATGGGTCAGTTTAGGGGCGGGGCCTCAAACACTAAGGTCTGTTCCTGTCCTCTCTCCTTACAGGCCTCCCTGGCCAATCAGAGGGCAGGGAGGTTTTCTTAAAGAGACAGTAGCCTAAAGAGGCTGATATCATCTGTGTTGGAGTGTTTTTGTGGGCTGATTCTTTTTGTGGCTCAGTTTTTTCATCCTGATATTTTTGGGGTAAAATTGTGTTGGATCTGAATCTGAATCTGGATCAGTTTGAATAAAGTCTCTGCTCTTATTTTCACTCCTTTCAGAATAAAAGCTGTTGAGAGCAGAAACAAAGCCCCCCTTTGAGCGGGACCTCCGGGGGCTGTGTGAGCAGGAAACAACGGCATGAACAAGCACAGTGTTCACACACACACACACACACACACACACACACACACACACACACACACACACACACACACACAAACCTGCCCGTTTCTACGGCAACTAACCAGCTCCACTCAGGGTTTAATGAGAGCGTTAGGGACACGGGGACAGAAAAGGTCTTTCACACGGCAAAGGAGTTTTCTCTGAACGAGACCAGGAGGAACTTCTGAGAGTCAGAGTCTGCAGACCGAAGAGTTCCTGATCCTCATCCTCAAAGAACACCAACAGGAACCTTTGGGATAAAGCAGGAACCTTTGAGATAAAAGTAGAGGAGAAAAAAGAAAGATAAACAGGAGAGAGATAGAGCACAGGCTAAAGGCTAAAACAGGAGCTAAAGGCTGAAACAGGAGCTACATTTGAACTCTGAGGTTTGACTCCTCCGACTCCTCTGAACTCTGAGGAGGTGCTGTCATTGGTCTTGGGTGGATCCAGTGGACGTGTGATCGATGTTCTGGTCTTAATAAAGTTACATAACGATCACTTCACTCATGATCGATCATCCTGATCAATCATTGACGTGTTTGATGAAAGTGTGACACACGTCTGCGTCTGTTATATAAAACGTCTGTGGTATAAGTTTGTGTTATATAAGCGTCTGTGGTATAAGTTTGTGTTATATAAGCGTCTGTGGTATAAGTTTGTGTTATGTAAGCGTCTGTGGTATAAGTTTGTGTTATGTAAGCGTCTGTCAACAGTCTGCAGGAACACTCCTCTCTGAAGTGTTGACCTGATGAAGCTTTAATGACCATGAGGAGGTGAAAGGTGCGGTCGTCATGAACCTGCTGTCATCAATCAGTCTGCTGGAAACACACCCTAAGTCAAGAGGAACCAGGGAGAACCAGGTTCCTCCATCTCTGAATCTGTCTACGAGGAACCAGGGGGAACAAGGTTCCTCCGTCTCTAAATCTAAGAGGAACCAGGGAGAACCAGGTTCCTCCATCTCTGAATCTGTCTACGAGGAACCAGGGAGATGAATCTGTCTACGAGGAACCAGGGAGAACCAGGTTCCTCCGTCTCTGAATCTAAGAGGAACCAGGGAGAACCAGGTTCCTCCGTCTCTGAATCTGTCTACGAGGAACCAGGGAGAACCAGGTTCCTCCATCTCTGAATCTGTCTACGAGGAACCAGGGAGAACCAGGTACTGCAACTCCTCCATAAAAGAACACAATCATCAACTCTGGAACTTCAATGATCCAGTCTGAAACCTGCAACCTGCAGCAAGAACAAGACTCCACCAACTCTAAGTCCGTCAACTCAAAGTCCACCAACTCTTAGTCCACCACCTTTGTGTCCACCAACTCAAAGTCCGCCAACTCAAAGTCCACTAACTCTTAGTCCACCAACTCATGATCCACCAACTCTTAGTCCATCAACTCATGATCCACCAACTCTTAGTCCACCAACTCATAGTCCACCAACTCTTAGTCCACCAACTCATAGTCCACCAACTCTTAGTCCACCAACTCATGATCCACCAACTCATGATCCACCAACTCTAAGTCCACTAACTTAAAGTCCACCAACTCATATTTGACCAACTCAAAGTCCATCAACTCTTAGTCCATCAACTCCTTGTCCATCACCTTTGTGTCCACCAACTCTCCGTCCCCCATTTGAATATTAGTTGAGCTTGGAGAAAAAAAAGTTTTTTTGATCATGATTTTGAGCCTTTTTTATCAAAACAGAGAGTGAACAGCCTGGTACAGGGGCCAATAGATCTGTCCTGGGGGGTTATATCCCCCCAACAACACAGCACCAAGGACCCATGAAAGTTCTCAAGCTGTGACATCAGGACTCACTGAGGTCGGAACAAACGTGGAACAAACGTGGACAGAGACGGATGATGTGGGTTTAATGAGTGAAGAATCAAAGGGAATCATGTTGATTATTAGCAGACTGATTCATTACCATCAGAAACACACCTGTCAGCACACACACACACACACACACACACACACACACACACACACACACACACTGAGCTCTTATTTCATTTAATTTCTTCCCTGAGTGGAAACTTTCCACTCAACACACCTGAAAGTCGCCGTGAATCATGAGGTTGGAGCGAGAAAGGAGTCGGGCGTGATGACACGTCACAGGTCAGTGAACGCACCATTCTCGAAAACCAGCAGGTGTGACTGGGCGAGGGGAGGGGGGGCAGAGAAACCTGCACAGGTTCAGAGCTGCTGCCCCACACACCCCAACACCTGATCCAGGTAAACAAGGGCCCAAGAAGCCAGGGGGGGAGGGGGTCAGCAAACAGCTGACAGTGAAAATATTGGTGTGTTTGTGTTTTGGTGTGTTGGTTTGTTTCCTGTGTTGGTTTGTTGGTGTGGTATAGTTTTTCCATGTTGCCATATTAGTGTGTTGGTATGTTAGTGTGTTATCACTACCTTGAACAAGAGAGCACAGTTTACCAAAACAAATTCTTTGTATGTTCAAGCAAACCTGGCGATTAAAGTTTATTCTGATTCTGGTTTGTTGGTTTACTATTGTTTTGCCATGTTGGTGTGTTGGTGTGTTGCCATGTTGCCATGTTGGTGTGTTGCAATGTTGCCATGTTGGTGTGTTGGTGTGTTGCCATGTTGGTGTGTTGCCATGTTGCCATGTTGGTGTGTTGTCATGTTGGTGTGTTGCCATGTTGGTGTGTTGCCATGTTGCCTACAACCACACAACGGTACAACCACACAACCACACAACGGTACAACCACACAACCACACAACCACACAACGGCACAACCACACAAGCCCCAGCCAAACGAGACGACTGAGACTCAAAGAACTCCCACCCCAGTGGAGTGTCTGTGCGAGTCAGACTCACCCTCGCCGAAGTGAAGGACAACAACCACGTCTCAGTGAGAGCATTGATGTGAGTGGAGAGTTTGGAGGAAACAGTTGCTGCTGTTGGAGCGAGGGTGGAGCTGAGCTCCAACTCTGAAACAGGTAAAAAGATGTTTTTTAAAACAGACGTGTTCAGGTTTAAAATCTCTCTGTTCTCATCATCAAAAATCTTCTTTAAATAGTCAAATAAAACTGATGATAATCTTGAAGACTTAATGTAAATGAAAAAAGTCTTTATGTTTAAAATGTTTAGGCTGACACACGTGTGTAAACATATAGACACATTTTAAAATTGTGTGCCTTGGTTTGGTGAATATAAAATATGGTTAAAAAAAATATTATAAATATTGGGAAAAAATGTAAAAAAAAAAAAAAGTTTCAACACAAGAGACTGCCATCTCTCTTCCTTTGATTTTCCCCTTTTTTAATGACATCGATACAAAATCAAAATCCACACAAGAAAACACAGAAACAGTTATTACAAGAACACACAGAGACAAACTATCAAAACAACACCTTCCAAAAAAAAGATAAACAAAAACAAACAAAAACCTTACACAAAGTTAAAGAAGAAAACAAACTGAACAACAAAACATGCATGCTTTGTTAAAAGAAGAAAATAACACAAAAATTCTTTACAAGTTTAATGTTTATAATGTGAGATAAAAGTATTTAGTCCAATAACCCTGTGGTGCATAGTGGTCACTACAGTAAACACCTATTTAAAACTTATTTACTCCTAAATTCAATATTTCATGTGGTGGAAATTCATATTAGCCTGTGTCAGGATATTTTTATTCTTCTTAGGGCCTGAAAAAATGTTTCAATTCTGTCTCCAAATATGTATATATTTCTAAAAAAATATATAGACAAACAGCGTAAAACAGCGTAATAACTAAAATTATTCAGTGTTAAAAATGGATGAAAAGAGAGTTAAAATGTTTCGCAAAGCATTTAAAAAAGATTATTATTCATTTAATTACCAAAAAAAAAAAGAAAAGAAAAGAAAAGAAGTCAAACCAAAAAAAAGTCACATTTACATTAAGTTCACACTGTTTTATGTTGAATGCTCAGTTACAATAATTGGGGGAAAAAAGGAAAACTTTTTCATGCCTTAATACAAATAAAAACACTCAAGGGAAAAGTCCTGACACTGACTTTTATAATTCATGCATCAGAGGATTAAAATGCAAATAAAACAATACTTTACAAAGTAAAAATTGACAGGCAGGTAAAAACATTAGTACAATAAGACTGGATAATGAGAATACAGAGGAAATTATTATTATTATTATTATTATTATTATTATTATTATTATTATTATTATTATTATTATTATTATTATTATTATTATCATAATTATTATTATTTCATTATTATTATTTTTATTATGATTATTATAATCATTGTTATTATTGTTATTATTATTATTATCATTATTATTATTACTATTATTATTATTGTCATTATTATTATTATTATCATCATCATCATTATTATTACTATTATTATTATTATTATTATTATTTATATCATTATTATTATTATTATTATTATTATTATTATTATTATTATTATTATTATTATTATTATTATTATTATTATTATTATTATTATTACTTTAAACACCCACCAGGGGGCCACAGCCCACAGGATGGGAATCACTGCAGTGACTCGACGCTGATTGGCTCCTGTCACCATCATCCCGCCCTCCTGCCGTCGTTCTCTCTCGTGATTGGTTGTTTCAGTGTTGACAGTCCGTGCATCAGAGCTGAAATACAGGCTGTCAAACGGCGGCGCAGCGAACTCAGTGAGTCCGTAAGTTCAATTTAATCTTGATTTTCTGACACAAACACGGTTCACACACGACCCCGAGCTCCGAGCGGATCTTAGGGGTCAATCAGACTCTAAATACCCGAGACTGGAGCCGAATAAACGGGTGAAAAAGACGATTTAAAGCGCGGAGCTCACCGAGCTGTTAGCACGGAGCTAACGAGGTTTAGATGAAGTTATTTTTACCAGATTTACTCAACAACAGCAGGAAAACAAGAAAATACTCTTAAATTCAGTTTATAAGTACAACAGCAGCAGAAAAACACTGTTAAATACAGTTACAGGGTCACAGATCAGTGTCTTTAAAGGGTTATAATGTGATTTAACACCATGACTGTGGCCCAACTGTCATAGAAACTATATTATTAACTTTATTATAATAAACTATATATTAACTCACTCTGTTTAATTCAGTTTAACCCGTTTATTTAATCAAAATAACTCTGTTTAATTCTGTTTAACCGGTTTATTCAGAGTCAGAAAAATTAGATTCACAACAAATAAAAAAATAAACAACAAATATTCAACAGATAAAAACCAAAAAGTACAGCAGATAAAAACCAGTATCAACAAATGTTCTACAAAAAATCGACAGATACAAAAAATTCAATAAAGAATCAAACAACTTAATTTACAACTAAAAATATATAACATATAGAGAACCTATAATCAAAAAAATATATATGACAATTCTAAGACAAAGTATATTCAACAGATACACAACAAAATATGTAACAGTTTAATAACAAGTATATAGCAAAATTTTTACAAAATATATATATATAAAAATACAGAACAGATATACAGCAAATATAACACAATTGTTCAAGAAAACATTCAGCAAATTAAATAAACAAAAAGTAATCCAACGATATATATCACAATAAAACAGTTAATGTTAAACAAAGTATACAACAAAAAATTTACAAGATATTAAAACAATATGCAACAAAATATATGACAAATGTCTGATAATGTAAACAGCAAAATACAAGATACATATAAATACTGCAGACTGTTTCACTTGTTTGTCCCTCGTCGACTATAAATTTGGACACACTCTGCCAAAGACAATTTGTGGACTCTGAGACCAAAGTGGACCAAAGTGGACCTCAGTATTATTGTACAACACCGACGCAGACGTCGTCGTACTTCGAGACTGAGTGGACTTGATTGCCGGGCTATGATTTTCCACTGCACCTGCCTGAGCCGGTCACTCATTGGTCAGAGAATGTCGTCTCTGCAGCTTCTGACTCTGAACAAATCACTTACAAGAGGCAAAGGAATAAGTCAGCGACGGGTTTTTAATGACATTTAAAGCTGACGGCACAGAACCAGACTGAATGAAGACAAAATACAGCCCTAAAATGCTCCTTCATGATTCCTAAAGAAGTTAAAAGTCCTTTTTAAAGCAAAAAGAAGTTAACAGCAAAGATAGTTGGCTTTAAAGAGTCTTTTAAATTAAATCAAAGTTGGTCGGTGCAGGAGCGATCTGTCTGCCACGAGAGTCTTTAAGCACCAATCAGTCCATTAATCCACAGGGAACCAAAAAGGAAAACCAGTTCAAAGAAGAATGATTGATCAACAACAAATCTCTGCTATACCAGGCCCAAAAATCAAAAATTAAAGTGATCTCACTGGATCCAGGGAAGAGTTGATGTCAGGAAGCAGCTCCTNTTACTGTAATTTATTCATTACCCTTTATGGGTCATGTGTAAACTCGACACACTGATAATGAAAAGTCATTAAAACTGTTTTTTATCAACTCAGTGGGTGAATTATATGGTATGTTTTCCAACCAACGATTCTCACAATTTTTGTCAAATCATTTTTAAATTGAGCCTTTGTAAACGGGACTCTTTAGAATATCTTTTTTAACTTCTCTCCTCTACTCAGTTTGTGTTGTGTTTCCATTAGCGCGGTACTACGCGTCAGACGCCAGTTTTTAGTACCTACTCTACCCTGGTTCTAAGAGAGTAAAGCTGATACTAAAAGGTGACGTGGACGGACTGCCGGTCACTCATTGGTCAGAGAATGTCGTCTCTGCAGCTTCTGACTCTGAACAAATCACTTACAAGAGGCAAAGGAATAAGTCAGCGACGGGTTTTTAATGACATTTAAAGCTGACGGCACAGAACCAGACTGAATGAAGACAAAATACAGCCCTAAAATGCTCCTTCATGATTCCTAAAGAAGTTAAAAGTCCTTTTTAAAGCAAAAAGAAGTTAACAGCAAAGATAGTTGGCTTTAAAGAGTCTTTTAAATTAAATCAAAGTTGGTCGGTGCAGGAGCGATCTGTCTGCCACGAGAGTCTTTAAGCACCAATCAGTCCATTAATCCACAGGGAACCAAAAAGGAAAACCAGTTCAAAGAAGAATGATTGATCAACAACAAATCTCTGCTATACCAGGCCCAANAAATCAAAAATTAAAGTGATCTCACTGGATCCAGGGAAGAGTTGATGTCAGGAAGCAGCTCCTTCGTTTTCCTCCGCGTGCAGCAGCACCAGGCTGTTGTTTACCTCCGTTGTCATGACGACCCACATTGAGCCGCTGTATTACTTTAATGAAATCTTTTTAAAGCTTTTTTTTTTTCCTTTAAAGACCACGGTGGCGCATATGTTAGTACAAAATGATGTTTGTGTGGCGTTATAGATGAACATGCACGCACTTCTGCGCAGCACTTTAGCGCAGCTGTGTTATAAGATCCACGCCCACCGTGAGTCTGTAGTCGGGCTAGAGGAAAAGAACCAAACCCAGTAGAGACGAGGAGAGTAGAGCTGGAATTGAAGAAAGGAAGGAAGAGTTTGTGTGTAGTTTTTATCTGAAACTTCAAAGAAACAAAAAGAAATCAGAGCTTTAAAGACAAAATTAAAGGTTTGTTGTTTTTCAGGATCAAATGTCTGTTTGTGTTTCCAGGCTGTGAGCGGATCACCAACAGGAAGCGATCGTCCACAGGAAGTGATCGTCCTCGCCGCCTCCCTCAGCCCCTCCCCTTTCTCCGTCCTCTGCTGTCCCTCCCCAGCAGAGTGGACCCCTCCCTCTCCCCCGGCCTCGGGCCCTCCCATCGGCCTCCCACTGCGGCGGCGGCGTGTTGGTCTACGATGGCGCGGTGGGACGCTGACGGCTGCCGCGGGGGACTGTGATGTCAGAGCCCGACAGCCCGGGCGAGAGCCGCTGTGGCCCCCCCAGATTCTTCGTGGGCTGCGAGGACGATGAGAGCGAGGTCCAGGACGACATGAGGACAGACATGGAGCTGTACGAGGACGAGGAGGGGGACGCCGACTCGGTGGGTGGACGGGGGCGCCGCCACACACGGTTAAACACACAGTTACACAGTTACACACAGTTACACAGTAACACAGGGTAAACACACACACACAGTTACACAGTTACACACAGTTACACACAGTTACACACAGTTACACACAGTTAAACACAGTTAAACACAGTTACACACAGTTACACACAGTTACACACAGTTAAACACAGTTACACACAGTTACACAGTTACACAGTTACACACAGTTACACAGTTACACACAGTTACACACAGTTACACACAGTTACACAGTTACACACAGTTACACAGTTACACACAGTTACACACAGTTACACAGTTACACACAGTTACACACAGTTACACACAGTTAGACACAGTTACACACAGTTACACAGTTACACACAGTTACACACAGTTACACAGTTACACAGTTACACACAGTTAGACACACACACACATAAAAAGGTCAGATTTTGAGAAAAGAAAATATTTTTGAGATAGGATTGAAGTGAGAGATATTAAAGGACAAAATCTTGAGATCTACGAGAAAAAGTCAAATTTTTACACAAAAAGTCTGTATTTTGAAATAATACAGTTAAAACATTGTGATACATAAGTCAAAATATATATATATATTTTTTTAAATTCTCTTTTTTTTCTTGTGATTTCACAGGTCCATACATTTAGTGAAAATACAAATCATACATCTCATTTAGATCTCTTATATCATACTATCACAGCTCAGTTTGGAATAACCAAGACTCAGTCAGCAACACAGAAACATGTACGGACCAATAATCGATAATATAACTGTATAACCATTTTTGAGTTTAGTAAAATAAAAACAAAGCATGAATGAAGTGGGGTAAACGTCCCTGACTCGTAAAGTCCTCTATTTGAGGAAATCTGAGATACCGACATAGACAAAACCATTCCAGAAATAGAAAATATAAATATAAATATAAATGAAAATAAAAAGGGGGACACAGAAATCGATTTCAGACAAATGATGGTCATATTGGCATGATAAACCTTATCCATCTTTCCCATCTATTCAAAAAATGTCCTGTTTCAATCTCAGAGCAAAAGTAATCCTCTCCATCTTAAACATATCATAAATTATGTCAATCCATTCTTCCACAGTAGGTTTTCCAGGTTTCAACCAGTCAAAATTCTTAGATAAAAAGACAAAACTTTGACTTCAGACAAATTCTGAGCTAAAAAGTTTTAACTTGTGAGAGAAAAAGTCAAATTTTTAGGGAATGAAGTCAAAGTTGTGAGAGAAAAAGATGAAATTTTGAGATCAAGATTCAAAGTGAAAGAAAGTGCATGTGAATTCTTGACTCTGGACGTTTAAAAATAATGTTGTGCAAAATATCCTTAATGGTGTTGAGTACAGTACAGAATGATTCAATAAAATAAAGTCAGATAAGCACGAATAAGAAGAGCAAAATTCATCTCTCTCTATGAAAAAAGGATTTTTTCAAGTCTAACACTCAGGACACGTGTGTGTGTGTGTGTGTGTGTGTGTGTGTGTGTGTGTGTGTGTGTGTGAAACAGCTGATATAACAGATCCTGGGTCAGTCAGGAGAAAAACAGCTTCACATGATCACGTTGTCTGAATCAGAAAATGATCATTTGTCCGTGAGGATGTTTAGACGCTGTGATGAGGAGAACGTGGGGAGAAGCTAAAGTCTTAACTTTTTATTGCAATCTTTTAATCACTACATATGGCATATTGTCTTTATAAATGGTTTATATCATTATTTCATGGGTTTGCATGCATTATATCTTGGTTAAATAAATCCCTGCTCCTCTTTGAAATACTCCCACACGGCTGAGAGTCCTCATCTGAGTGAAAAAGTTGTATTTCATGTACATTTCTTTGTCTTCTGCTTAAAGAGGTTTTGTTATCTCGCACCTGTAGGAAAACGTGACTTCTGAGACAGCCCATGTCCATATATGTAAACAACAAATAAGAATTGTCCCCCAAGACAACAGTCAATTAAATCCCCTGGGGTTTAAAAAAGGGAAAGATTGACCCCTGATGACCAATAAAAGTTTAAAGGTGTTAACCTTTGATTTTCATACACCCACTTCAGAAATGTATATAATATTTTAGTTGGACTCTGCAGATTTCAGCTCCTTTGTTCTCTGGAATAAAGAACCTTGTGGATTTAACCTGCTGGATTTTTTGCCTCTTTGGACTTTCTGGGGATTTAACATATAGTCTGATCTGGACTCTAACTTTTTTGGGGAAACCAACACTTAGTGCAAATTTCTGAAAGGATTAACATCAATTGGAGAAATATCTGACTTTGGGATTTAACTCAAACTCTTCCCTAAGGGGCTAGAGTCAGGATTTTAATCCAAAAATACACAACAGCTGACCCCCCTCTCACTCTGCCCCCCCCTCAGCCCCCGGAGCGACAGATCGTGGTTGGGATCTGCTGCATGATGAAGAAGTCCAAGTCCAAGCCCATGACCCAGATCCTGGAGAGGCTGTGCAGGTTCGAGTACATCACCGTGGTCATCTTCCCCGAGGACGCCATCCTCAACGAGCCCGTGGACAAGTGGCCTCTGTGTGACTGCCTCATCTCCTTCCACTCCAAGGGTACGCACACACACACACACACACACACACACACACACACA